>JAWPHD010011502.1:0-83341 GCA_037043455.1 Cyrtodaria siliqua
TTTCCTGTTTCCCAATGATTGCAAACAAACTGGGACTGATCATAAATCCTTAAACATTATATACCATAACATTATATACCATAACATTCCAGAGAATTTGTAATTTATTTGTAAAACTTCAATTCGCTGACTGGCATTCTTCAGTGCTTTCAGATTCATACAAGTGGGATGAAAAACTAGCTCAAACAAGGTATTTAACATATATTTTGATCAAATGTAATATATAATTGAATTACCAAGATCTTTTGAATACAGAATTTCTTTTCCTCATGAAAACACGTCCAAATAAACACATTCCTGATATTGCACTTGTTTGTTCATGCGGATGTATTTTAACTCGACATAGAAATCCCGTATTGAAAAAATCTGGATTAAACTGTATATACAATGTTGTGCCTATTCAAGTACAACTTGCATCTTCCACAGGCAATGACAGACAAGTAAATCATACAAAGTATCTAGAAATAAATCTATCGTATTCTTTATTGTCATTGGTGTAAACAGATTTTAAGTAAATGTTAAGACGTATGAAAATTAAATATCAGAAGTAGCAGACGGCATACCAATGGATGACTGAAGGCGACCTCTAGTGAGTCCATGGCCTCCAGCAGAGTTTTCTCCCCTACATTGTGTATGTAGTCAAATGACGCTTCCTGGAACAAAGTAAATTGGTAAAGTAAAGTTATATTTCATCAAAACAACTTAAATCTTAAGAAGAGTAGATTGTTGCCTTTTGTTTGAACAACACTTTAAAAGTCCCTATCACGCCTATAGTTCTACCTATTTTGGACTGAACCAGGTATTCTCGGATTCGCAAAGTAAACAAACCATTTCAGGAGGCAGACATATTGTTATTCTCTCCGAAAACCCTTACTGCACATGCGCATACAATTAATACAATGAGGGGCATTCATTATGTACCATAAAGGGTTGCATACAATATGACAAACACTACATCCCTCCTTTTTTTATAAATAAAATATACAAAGTAACTATAAACACAAAAGATCCTATAAAGAAAAAACAAACATAAACCGGTATTTAGAGACACCTACTTTCTGCTTCTTAAAATTAGCTGATGATAAGTCTGATGATATTAGCTCATCTCAACAAAGTCTTTTAGCCTTTCTGGTTTGTTTCTCATTCTAACAGGATGCGGTGAACGAACCATTTCACAACCTGCAGTATCATTCGGACGCGACAATTCAAGTCCCGGTGCAGCGCTGACTGGTACTGGAGTAACCACCTAAGGATTATTGATCGGCATCCCAGACTGGTTTGACATGTCAGACGCGTTTAGTGTTTCTGATGTTTCTGTGTTTTGAATTTCTTAACATGCGTGACGTTGCGCTTATATAGCGTCCTGGTTGAGGATTCAATGTCTATGCTACTTCCATTTTTGTGAACTACTTTAAATGGGTTCTCGTTAAACGGTGTTGATAGTTTATCCTGTTTGTCTTGTCTCACAAGGACACTATCCCCTACTTGGATATCGCATTCTGGAGCACGACGTTTGCTATCTGCATATATTTCCCCCTTTTCCTTTATTTTCACAATCTTTGTCAAACATCAATGTCATCAAGTTTGAATTCTGGAAGTTCAGGAATCTTAGTTCTTATTTTTTAGCCAAACAAGAGTTCTGCCGGGCTCTTACCGGTGGTGTTATGAGCGGTACTTCGATATTTGCAAATGGACTTTCCAATCCCGCTTACTGGCTTGAGCGATACGTACGCGCTTTATGATAGACCTATTTTGTTGCTGAACTTCCCCGTTGGCCTGTGGCCACAAAGGAGTCGTTTCTTATGCCTGTTGTCGTTCTCACTCATAAATTGCTTGAATGCAGCGCTGAAGAACTGCGGCCCATTATCCGTCTGTATAGATAATGGTAAACCGTGAGTGACGAAGAACTTAGACAACGCATTTACTATTTTGTCTGCGGTTGTAGATTTCATGATTTCAATTTGAAAAAACGGCTGTAATAATCGACAACTACGAATATGGAGTCACCATTAAATCAGCAGCTCGGTGTTGCCATGGACCGGATGGTAACTCGGTATGCGACATACTCTCTGGTCGGTATGCTTGGGAGACCAATTAGCAACCATAACATGAATTGCAATATTGCTCTATGCAATGATCAATCCTTGGCCACCATACTTTCGCTCGTAAAACTTTCTTCATATTAACAATGCCAGGGTGACCTTCGTGTGCGAGGGATAGCACACGATCGTGAAGTTCTTGCAGTATAACCAACCATGTTCCTCTTAACAAAAGCTTTCCTATAGCACTTAATTCAGTGCGCATTTGCAAATACTGTTTCTACTTCATGTTATGACACTGTCCGTTTAAAAGCACGCTCTCTAATTTGGGGTCTTCGTCTGAAGCCCTCTCGATTTCGCACGTGGACAGTGCCATCGGTGTGTCTTCCTCAGCTACAAACCTAATATATTTCTGAGCAACGTTTTCCTTATTCTGTCCTTTGTCCACTGGCAACAGTTGCAATAAGGAATATTCCAATAAACCCATCTTTAGAAACGGGCAGGCGGTTTGGACTTTGGGAAGTAAATGAACTCCTGACCAGCAGTTTATGGTCCGTCAATAAATGAAATGACCGGCAAGCAATCTCTCGAAGCTGAGCTAAAGTCAATGTTCTGCATTTCTCAAGCAGTTTTCTTCTCAAATGGCACGACATACTTTTTTCGATTATCGAGTCACATATTTGCTTGTCAACATCAGCAAATTCACAAGTCTCTGCTTTGACAAGTAATCTTGTCACAAACTGTGTCACCATTTCATTTGGTTGTTGAACCATATTTCTAAACATATGCCTCTCAAAAGGAAAGTTTGATGGTGGAGTGAAATGTTTTTGTAATGTAATTTTCTCTTTTTATTTATTCATCATCTCCGTCTTCCTCCGTGAGGGTAAAGAAAATATCTTGTACTGCCATACCTGCAATGTCGCAGTGCTCATTTCTGGGACCCCTTTCCATCAGCTCGAAAAAGCAAATCCAGCATTTCCATGCAGTCAAACGTCGGTATCGACGCAATATCGATCGTAACAGCCATTGCAGACTTCACAATCAATGTCTGTTTTATCCTCGTCGCCAAAATATAGTGTCTACCTATCTCCGATTGAACCAGGTATTCTCGGATTCACAAAGTAAACAAACCATCTCAGGAGGCAGACATTTTTTTTTTTTCTCCGGAAACCCTTACTGCACATGCGCGTACAATTATTACAATGAGGGGCGTTCATTATGTACCATATAGGGTTGCATACAATATGATAAACACTACACCGCCATCAACTGGTAAATTGACAAAATGTACACCATTTCTAAACCTACTGATGATGAGGTATATATTTATATAACTACATATTTTGAGAAGCCAAACTCTATAGACACGGTATATTCAATCACGGGTATTTTAAGAACCCGTGACTATAAACTTTTAAGCAGCAAATACATTATTATATGACATGAACACCTGGATAGTTTTAATAAACAGTTTTGTAATGTAATTTTGCCGTTATTTGGCAGGTTTATTTCTTTAAATTAATCGAATCTATTTTAAATGTATCACAAATAAAAAACCATGCTGTATGCTGTAAATATCACTTGATGCAATATATATATATAGCCCAGCCAGTGTTTGCACTCTATGCAGGAGAACTACAACTCAGTAACACAAAAACAGGTGATGCGTTACCTTTGTAATAAGATCTGAATGGCGGATGATACATCGCACAAACAGCCTGTAGTCCTTCACTTCTTGGCTAAGGGTCATTTGCTGAAACAAAACATACAACTATAATAATTTTGTGGCAAGCAATAATAATGATAACAAGGACAGTTTTATTTCACCAACATGAAAATTTTGCAGCCTGGTGACAAGTCTCCCAATTTGTTTGGTAATCCCTTTAAAATCACGTACGCAGAGTTCCACTTTCACACCTGGAACCCGCAACCTTTCACCAGAAGGAAGCAATGCAGAATGAAATGATGCGATGTTTAGAGTAAACACATCAGACACCTAGACATGAATGCTGTGCTTCAACAATTGAATGTGACTTGATTGCTGTTTAATAGCTCATCAACACATTATAGGTTATTTAGAGCCACCCCAGAGAGAAAGGATACATAAGAATCCGGGAACCTGCTCTACTCTTACTATCGGGAACCTGCTCTACTCTTACTATCGGGAACCTGCTCTACTCTTACTATCGGGAACCTGCTCTACTCTCACTATCGGGAACCTGCTCTACTCTCACTATCGGGAACCTGCTCTACTCTTACTATCGGGAACCAGCTCTACTCTTACTATCGGGAACCTGCTCTACTCTTACTATCGGGAACCTGCTCTACTCTTACTATCGGGAACCTGCTCTACTCTTACTATCGGGAACCTGCTCTACTCTTACTATCGGGAACCTGCTCTACTCTTACTATCGACAGATTCATATGATTCTTTAACATGCTCAGAGGATAGACGCCGATATAAGAGACACCCCCACCCACCCCCGGTTTACATCCCCATCCAACAGACGAGGCTAAGGTAACAAGATAAGGTAAACATTGTTATTCTAGAACAAGAGCTGTCGGCGAACAGTGCAGCTCACCTATTCGCTTTGTCAGAGAAAAAATGAATACACCCGACATATACCATCAGAAAAAGAGTCATCACTTCACATAAGCCATCCTTAAAGATGAAAGAATTATATCAATATGAATCCTTGAACAGTCGGGCTAAAAGAAATTAAAAAAAGTATTACCTTTGCCTTTCCCAAGTAGACATGCATTCTATAATTAGCGGTTGGTATAGCCTCTAACTCAAAGTTTCTCATCCTGTTAATCTCTAACTGGAACGCCAAACCCGGCTCAAGATGGCGGTATATTCTATCTTCAGTGAACTGTAATAAAATCCAAATTTAAAGGGACACACAGCAGTTTTAAAGTATTTTATCATGTATTAAACTTCAAGCCTTCATTCATTATACAAGTTTATACTCTTTTATTGAAAACTGAATATAAATATTAAAAAAATACTGTATGCACATAGAGGATCTTAAACCAAATAGATAAATTTCACAAATAATTCACACCTTATATTTTTTACAGATCAATTTGGTGTTAGTGGGGCATATCTACACAAGCCATGTGATAGTGATACAACTGTCAGTCACCATTGTAATGTACCATTATCAAAACCCTGCCATTTAATAACACTAGAAGGGTGTTCCAAGGAACACTTATGTCGTCTGTTGTGTGCTTATTTTAGCAAGTACAATCTAACTATAACGTTTGAAGACAGGGGGTGCAATCCTTCATGAATAATGGAGCAGTTTTGTTTAGTGTTCAAGTTTATGAAAAGGGGCATAAATCTGCATGGGATAATTGATAAGAAGAACTGTATACAGTTTCAGGACCATAGGTCAATATTTTGCAAAGTTATGAGCTAGGTTAGGATGCAGGTTAAACTTTTATGAAAAGGGGGCATAACTCTGCCAAAATGAAAGTCAGAGTTATTGGACATGTGTAACAACATTCCTTCGGTTCAGATGAATATGCGTGAAGTTTCATGAACATAGGTCAAATAATTTTCAAGTTATGGCCAGTTATGAGCTTGGTTAGGCTTCGGGTTAAAGTTTTATGAAAAGGGGCATAACTCTGCTGATAGGAAAGTCAGAGTTATTGGTCGTGGGTAACACTATTCTGTGTGGTAAGATGAATATGTGTGTGAAGTTTCATGAACATAGGTCAAATATTTCTTAAGTTATGGCCAGTTATGAGCCTCGTTAGGTCGCAGCTTAAAGTTTTTATGAAAGGGGGCATTACTTGACAAAATGAAAGTCAGAGTTATGTGACATGTTTAACAGCATTCCTTGGGTTAAGATGAAGATATGTGTGAGAATATATGGCCAATGTTAGGTTGCATGTTAAAGTGTAACGGACGACGCACAAAGTGATCCCTAAGTGTCTGCCATGCTACGCAGGCGACACAATAAAAGTTCATTTAAAAAGATATTTTATAAAAAGAAGTCTAATATTTAATTTGATCCTTACCTCAAACTTTGCTCGGAATGTGTAGTACTTGGGTAACAATTTCTGAAAGATAAAAACATTGTGTTAACACAATTACATATATGTTGGCATTTTGGACACATTTTGAATGTACATGTACTAATAATATTAAGTTACAACATGTAGATACAAAAGTTAAAAGTTTATCTTTTATTCAACATTAGCAAAACATAAAATACATATTTCATTAGAAATTTACATGTATTATTTCTTGAACAGATTGGAACAGGCCATGTTTGTTAACATGTACATATGGTTGTATGATGCGCAGTATGTTTGTTAACATGTACATATGGTTGTATGATCGCAGTATGAAATACTTTACTAACCTTTCTCAAGACAACAAATGTGATTCTTCTAATTCCCCTGGCAGTCATGATGGTATTCTGAAGTAATATATAATGTGTCAGTAACGTTGTTTGGTATATTAGTTTAATATCATCATCACCATAATCATCATCAACATCATATTTTTGGTGCATTAGTTTAAAATCACCATCATCACCACCATCATCGACCATTGTCATCATCGTCTCATCATCGTATCATCAACACCACCATGACAGTTTACATACCCTCTGAATTTATTGCTAGTGTATTCTAGCTAAAGATGTTTAAGTTAAGTACTAGATATCTAAGCATGCTGCATGTTTTACAATTGTCTCAGTCTGTTGTGCAATAAGATTATAACATCAGAAGAAACAAGAAGGCACATATCCTAAAATGGTTTTGTAGGTGTTAACATGAAACAAAACATGTTTTTCCAAATTAATTTCCAAATTGATTCAATACCTGTTTTCTGTTGAAATGCCAAAAATATTGAAATATCATCAAAAGGCACCACAAGACCCGTAACTCAATAAGTGTAGGAAGTTTCATGGTAGGCACCACAAGACCCCTAACTCAATAAGTGTAGCAAGTTTCATGGTAGGCACCAAGTGTAGCAAGTTTCATGATAGGCACCACAAGACCACTAACTCGATAAGTGTAGCAAGTTTCATGGTAGGCACCACAAGACCCCTAACTTGATAAGTGTAGCAAGTTTCAAGGTAGGCACCAAATGTAGCAAGTTTCATGGTAGGCACCACAAGACCCCTAACTCGATAAATGTAGCAAGTTTCATGGTAGGCACCAAGTGTAGCAAGTTTCATGGTAGGCACCACAAGACCACTAACTCGATAAGTGTAGCAAGTTTCATGGCAGGCACCACAAGACCCCTAACTCGATAAGTGTAGCAAGTTTCATGGTAGGCACCACAAGACCCCTAACTCGATAAGTGTAGCAAGTTTCATGCTAGGCACCAAGTGTAGCAAGTTTCATGGTAGGCACCACAAGACCCCTAACTCGATAAGTGTAGCAAGTTTCATGGTAGGCACCACAAGACCCCTAACTCGATAAGTGTAGCAAGTTTCATGGTAGGCACCAAGTGTAGCAAGTTTCATGGTAGGCACCACAAGACCCCTAACTCGATAAGTGTAGCAAGTTTCATGGTAGGCACCAAGTGTAGCAAGTTTCATGGTAGGCACCACAAGACCCCTAACTGGATAAGTGTAGCAAGTTGCATGGTAGGCACCACAAGACCCTTATCTCAGTAAGTGTAGCAAGTTTCATGGTGGGCACCACAAGACCCCTAACTCGATAAGTGTAGCAAGTTGCATGGTAGGCACCGCAAGACCCCTAACTCGGTAAGTGTAGCAAGTTTCATGGTAGGCACCACAAGACCCCTAAATCAGTAAGTGTAGCAAGTGTCATGATAGGCACCACAAGACCCCTAACTCAATAAGTGTAGCAAGTTTCATGGTAGGCACCACAAGACCCCTAACTTGATAAGTGTAGCAAGTTTCATGGTAGGCACCACAAGACCCCTAACTGGATAAGTGTAGCAAGTTTCATGGTAGGCACCACAAGACCCCTAACTCAATAAGTGTAGCAAGTTTCATGGTAGGCACCAAGTGTAGCAAGTTTCATGGTAGGCACCACAAGACCCCTAACTCGATAAGTGTAGCAAGTTGCATGGTAGGCACAAGACCCCTAACTCGATAAGTGTAGCAAGTTTCATGGAAGGCACCACAAGACCTCTAACTCGATAAGTGTAGCAAGTTTCATGGTAGGCACCAAGTGTAGCAAGTTTCATGGTAGGCACCACAGGACCCCTAACTCGATAAGTGTAGCAAGTTTCATGGTAGGCCCCCCCAAGACCCCTAACTCGGTAAGTGTAGCAAGTTTCATGGTAGGCACCACAAGACCCCTAACTCGATAAGTGTAGTGTTTCATGGTAGGCACCACAGGACCCCTAACTCGATAAGTGTAGTGTTTCATGGTAGGCACCACAGGACCCCTAACTCGATAAGTGTAGCAGGTTTCATGGTAGGCACCACAAGACCCCTAACTCGATAAATGTAGCAAGTTTCATGGAAGGCACCAAGTGTAGCAAGTTTCATGGTAGGCACCACAAGACCCCTAACTGGATAAGTGTAGCAAGTTGCATGGTAGGCACCACAAGACCCCTAACTCGATAAGTGTAGTGTTTCATGGTAGGCACCACAAGACCCTTAACTCAGTAAGTGTAGCAAGTTTCATGGTGGGCACCACAAGACCCCTAACTCGATAAGTGTAGCAAGTTTCATGGTAGGCACCAAGTGTAGCAAGTTTCATGGTAGGCACCACAAGACCCCTAACTCGATAAGTGTAGCAAGTTGCATGGTAGGCACAAGACCCCTAACTCGATAAGTGTAGCAAGTTTCATGGAAGGCACCACAAGACCCCTAACTCGATAAGTGTAGCAAGTTTCATGGAAGGCACCAAGTGTAGCAAGTTTCATGGTAGGCACCACAGGACCCCTAACTCGATAAGTGTAGCAAGTTTCATGGTAGGCCCCCCAAGACCCCTAACTCGGTAAGTGTAGCAAGTTTCATGGTAGGCACCACAAGACCCCTAACTCGATAAGTGTAGTGTTTCATGGTAGGCACCACAGGACCCCTAATTCGATAAGTGTAGTGTTTCATGGTAGGCACCACAGGACCCCTAACTCGATAAGTGTAGCAAGTTTCATGGTAGGCACCACAAGACCCCTAACTCGATAAGTGTAGCAAGTTTCAAGCTAGGCACCAAGTGTAGCAAGTTTCATGGTAGGCACCACAAGACCCCTAACTCGATAAGTGTAGCAAGTTTCATGGTAGGCACCACAAGACCCCTAACTCGATAAGTGTAGCAAGTTTCATGGTAGGCACCAAGTGTAGCAAGTTTCATGGTAGGCACCACAAGACCCCTAACTCGATAAGTGTAGCAAGTTTCATGGTAGGCACCAAGTGTAGCAAGTTTCATGGTAGGCACCACAAGACCCCTAACTGGATAAGTGTAGCAAGTTGCATGGTAGGCACCACAAGACCCCTAACTCGATAAGTGTAGTGTTTCATGGTAGGCACCACAAGACCCTTAACTCAGTAAGTGTAGCAAGTTTCATGGTGGGCACCACAAGACCCCTAACTCGATAAGTGTAGCAAGTTGCATGGTAGGCACCGCAAGACCCCTAACTCGGTAAGTGTAGCAAGTTTCATGGTAGGCACCACAAGACCCCTAACTCAGTAAGTGTAGCAAGTTTCATGATAGGCACCACAAGACCCCTAACTCAATAAGTGTAGCAAGTTTCATGGTAGGCACCACAAGACCCCTAACTTGATAAGTGTAGCAAGTTTCATGGTAGGCACCACAAGACCCCTAACTCAATAAGTGTAGCAAGTTTCATGGTAGGCACCACAAGACCCCTAACTCAATAAGTGTAGCAAGTTTCATGGTAGGCACCAAGTGTAGCAAGTTTCATGGTAGGCACCACAAGACCCCTAACTCGATAAGTGTAGCAAGTTGCATGGTAGGCACAAGACCCCTAACTCGATAAGTGTAGCAAGTTTCATGGAAGGCACCACAAGACCCCTAACTCGATAAGTGTAGCAAGTTTCATGGTAGGCACCAAGTGTAGCAAGTTTCATGGTAGGCACCACAGGACCCCTAACTCGATAAGTGTAGCAAGTTTCATGGTAGGCCCCCCAAGACCCCTAACTCGGTAAGTGTAGCAAGTTTCATGGTAGGCACCACAAGACCCCTAACTCGATAAGTGTAGTGTTTCATGGTAGGCACCACTGGACCCCTAACTCGATAAGTGTAGTGTTTCATGGTAGGCACCACAGGACCCCTAACTCGATAAGTGTAGCAAGTTTCATGGTAGGCACCACAAGACCCCTAACTCGATAAGTGTAGCAAGTTTCATGGTAGGCACCAAGTGTAGCAAGTTTCATGGTAGGCACCACAAGACCCCTAACTGGATAAGTGTAGTAAGTTGCATGGTAGGCACCACAAGACCCCTAACTCGATAAGTGTAGTGTTTCATGGTAGGCACCACAAGACCCTTAACTCAGTAAGTGTAGCAAGTTTCATGGTGGGCACCACAAGACCCCTAACTCGATAAGTGTAGCAAGTTGCATGGTAGGCACCGCAAGACCCCTAACTCGGTAAGTGTAGCCAGTTTCATGGTAGGCACCACAAGACCCCTAACTCAGTAAGTGTAGCAAGTTTCATGATAGGCACCACAAGACCCCTAACTCAATAAGTGTAGCAAGTTTCATGGTAGGCACCACAAGACCCCTAACTTGATAAGTGTAGCAAGTTTCATGGTAATCACCACAAGACCCCTAACTCAATAAGTGTAGCAAGTTTCATGGTAGGCACCACAAGACCCCTAACTCAATAAGTGTAGCAAGTTTCATGGTAGGCACCAAGTGTAGCAAGTTTCATGGTAGGCACCACAAGACCCCTAAGTCGATAAGTGTAGCAAGTTGCATGGTAGGCACAAGACCCCTAACTCGATAAGTGTAGCAAGTTTCATGGAAGGCACCACAAGACCCCTAACTCGATAAGTGTAGCAAGTTTCATGGTAGGCACCAAGTGTAGCAAGTTTCATGGTAGGCACCACAGGACCCCTAACTCGATAAGTGTAGCAAGTTTCATGGTAGGCCCCCCAAGACCCCTAACTCGGTAAGTGTAGCAAGTTTCATAGTAGGCACCACAAGACCCCTAACTCGATAAGTGTAGTGTTTCATGGTAGGCACCACAGGACCCCTAACTCAATAAGTGTAGTGTTTCATGGTAGGCACCACAGGACCCCTAACTCGATAAGTGTAGCAAGTTTCATGGTAGGCACCACAAGACCCCTAACTCGATAAGTGTAGCAAGTTTCATGGTAGGCACCAAGTGTAGCAAGTTTCATGGTAGGCACCACAAGATCCCTAACTCGATAAGTGTAGCAAGTTTCATGGTAGGCACCAAATGTAGCAAGTTTCATGGTAGGCACCACAAGACCCCTAACTCGATAAGTGTACAAGTTTCATGAAGATACCAAGGACAGTTTTGAAGTAATGCTCCAGAAATTTATTTTTTCTAAGAGGTTCAAAAATCTTTATAATAAAGGGTTCTACCTATCCAAAGGCACCACCAGACCACAAGCTCGATGTGTGTGTATCAGGTGTCATAGAAGTACAATGAGCTGTCAGTTATGCTCTGGAAACAAACAGTTTGACAGACATAAGGAAGGGAAGTATGGACAGCCTAGCAGATGGTCCTCACGTGTATAACCCCAAGATAACCTCAGTTTGGAGGTTATAATAACTAATTTTTGAGTATGTGTCGTATATAAATACAAAAGCTCTCGCCGATTACACATTACCTTTTCTATACAGAAAGCCTGGAACTGCTGGGCTAGTTCTTCATCGTCAGTGGTGGCCGTGCTTTGGATGGCAATGTTGATGATGTGGATGGGTTCACTGTCGGCACCCAGGTCTGATGTACTCTGTAGGTGGACGCACATGTAGTACAAACATTTATACTCACTACGCCTACAGGTATTTTTGTTTTTTAAGATCAATAATCATTTCATAATAGAAAATGGGAGCCATTTTGTATTATTTTTTCTTTCTGTAAGACCAGCCAGAACAGTTGAAAATTTTGGAGCATACTTTAAACTTTTACCTGATGCAAAACCTAACTTTAAAATGAACTTTGACACCTACAAATTCTTAAAAACAAAATGGTATGAATATGAAGTCAGATACAGTAGATGAAACCTGATCTGTCAAGGAGTGTAGTGGTAGTCCACTTGTATGGAACTTTTTAACTTTTGGCAATTTGATTTCCCAGATGAACCTCCTTTATTTTCACAAGGTACATTAAAATGGATGATTTTATTTTATTTAAAGGTTATAGGAAAACACTTTAAACTGATATATATGTATATAAGCCTTAAGTGTGATGGATAAACCATGTTTTATTATATTTTACTGTTAGAAGCGTTTTTAATTGGCAGGTAAAATAGTGTAACTGCTGACTACTTCGTGACTAATCTGCTCTGTGTTGCTATTTAATTATTTCCCGTGCAATTATAATACTTCTCAGTGATTCAAATGCACAAAGCAGTGATAGACAAAGACAAGTCCAATTATCATAACCTGTAGCAGTGCATAATGGGAATGTTTAAAAAGAGTCCAGGGTCTTTTCCATGTATTGTGAAAGGGACCTTTTTAACCTTATTTGAAGGAAATTACGGGCATTTGCAAAGGACAATGGTAAGTTAAAGATCAGTTATCAAAGGAAGCAACTTAGCTGTAGACATTATTTAGAAAAAAATATTTGCGCAATATATATATGGTTATTTAGGATCAAGGAACATAAAAAATATACTGGATATTTAAAATAGACAATGTCTACGAAAAGTCAGGCTAAAAATATGTGGATTAAAGAACTGAATTTTGTTTAACGGCTCATCAACACAGTATAGATTATTTAGAGCCGCCCCAGAGAGAGGGGAAGGATACATAGGATCCAGGAACCGTGCCATAATTTTATTATCAAATAGATTCCTATGGTTCTTTAACGTGCTCGGAGGATAGACCGATACACGGGACCGCCCAGTTTACGTAACCATCCGACAGACAAGTGGATTAAAAGAGACCTTTGAGAAAAAAGTTATGTGTCAAATCTCACCTCCTGGCCCTGTTCCAATATTGGCTAAATGTAGAGGTTATTATGTAAGAAGCAAGTTGATTTGCTATAGTCAGAATTCAAAAGTTCCATAAAAACTGGATTTTTAACAAATGTCCTACTAATTTTGAATGAATGAATGGTGTTTTACGGCACGGCACGTCGACAAATAAATAGGTCATATTGTGCGCAAAAACTGATGAAAGATGAAGAAATGAAGTAGTAATTAAAATTAATGTAATATATAAAGATAACTAATTTTGAGCTTGATTTGAAGGTCAAGGTCATGGAAACATTGGTACTGTTAGATAGCTAATGATCATATTGAGTGCTCAGTGCAACAATGTTGTAACTACATAAATAAAGAAGAAGATACAGCAGTGTGTAACAACTGTTCAAATATCAAATCAATCGGCACAGAAGTTCAGTGACATACACTGGGACAGAGCCCATATTGCATGGAAGTTCAGTTACTTATACTTGGACAGGGCCCAAATTGCATCATAAGTTCAGTGACAAACACTGGGACAGGGCCCATATTGCATGGAAGTTCAGTTACTTATACTGGGACAGGGCCCAAATTGCATCATAAGTTCAGTGACATACACTGGGACAGGCATATTGCATAGAAGTTCAGTTACTTCCATATTACGAGGAGCGTTCATTATATAAAGCAACTAGCCGTCGTATTCAAGTTGTGTGAGGTTTACACACAAAATTTGAAAATGATCTTATAGAATGAACCTTAAGGGTGCCCTCTGCTGAGGTTTTGGATTTTTGCACTTCCGGAAATTTACATTTGTTATATTTCAAAAATTATAATAAAACTGGAAAAAATAATTATACAGTAACAAACTTATGCCCAATAGGGATATTTTAGTGCAAAAAAAAAAAAAAAAAATTAGATTTTTTTTTTGACCTCACATGTTGTGCCCAAAATTGACAATTTTTAACATAAGCCAAAATGGGGGGTAGGGGTACAAAAGATGGTATTTCTCAAAAACCATTTAAGATATTCACTTAATTTAAACTTTATTACAAAGACATGTGTTAGCATATACATAGACAGGAATAAAAAGTATTTTCCTATTATTTGTTACAGACCTATGCCGTTATATGTCAGAGCTCGTCGAAATCTAAAAAAGCACATTTTTTTCTCAGTTTTTATTGAATATCTTTCTTATATGCACACCGACCCCCAATTTTTATTTTTTCATTCTGATACTCAGGTCTTGTATATATTGTAGACAAAATATCTCAAAAATTTATCTGTTCCTTTATCATGAAAAATTTATGGATCACAAATTTAAAAATGCAATTTATAGTAAACTGGGTGGGGTAATGACAAGGGATGTACTAATTTTTCAGATGGTGATAAAAATACCCCAACCCTTAATTTTTAGTCCTAAAGTATGATCTATTACATTAAAAAAGACGGAAAATCGATACCTGTTCTGCAAACCACACTACACACATGTAAGTTGCCATACACAATTTGCAGCTGATTCAGAATTTAAAACCGCACTGTGAGAGTGTATTACTAAAGATTAATTTTGCGAAAAAGTTAAATCACCGACCCATCATTATTTTTCCAGAAACTAACTAGTAATATGTTAGTCTTCATAAAAAACAGGGAAATAAAAAATTCTATCTGTTCTGATATTCACCAGAGGGCACCCTTAAGTGACAATTTCTGAAAATTTTATTAAAATCAGTGAAGATATAAGTCTATGACAACTGTTTGTTTGGGACATATTCATATACACTGCCTTAAAAAGTGGCAGAACAGTTTAATGAATTTGCATAGGTCGTAATGTTGGATTCATAAACAAGAGGCCTAAGAGGGCCTGCGGATGCTCTACTGACTAACATGGCTCTTATTACATCAATGAAGCGAGTGACTGCAATTTACATTTTTTTAAAAGTTCTGGGCAAAATACAGCATTTTTAACTAAATCAAAGGCCATAACTAAAAAATCTGGTAAAGTTTGGTAAAGATCAGATGAAAAATTAATTGAATTGAACTGAATGTTGTTTAACGGCTCATCAACACAGTATAGGTTATTTAGAGCCGCCCCAGAGAGAAGTGAAGGATACATAGGAATCCGTGAACTGTGCCCTACTCTTATTATCGAATAGATTCCTATGGTTCTTTAAATGGCTCGGAGGATAGACCGATACACGGGATCGCCAAGTTTACGTCCCCATCCGACGGACGAGGCCAAGGGAACGTGTCTTGCACAAGAACATGATGAACAAGAGGTCAATGACCTTGAAGCTCTAATGATTGATTTTGATTTCAGGAAGTAGTCGCTACAAACTTGTTTTTTGAAAAATTATTTTTAGCCGTGGCGGCCATCTTGAATTTCCGGCTGATCTGAAATTTTGCTAGGATCAATTAGACATCAAGAGCAACATTCATGCGAAGTTTCATGAAAATGCGTCAAGTAGTTTCAGAGGAGTAGTCGCTACAAGTTTTCATTATATAAATCTATGTAAACAAAGATGGCCGCTGACAGCCATGTTTAACGTCGAATCAAAACGATTTTTGACAAGGACCAACATCATGTCATGCTGATCATTTTAGAAAAAGTCCCATATCAAAATCACTTATAGTTTTCAAGAAGTTGTCGCTACAAACTTATTTTTTAAAAATCTATTTTTAGCTGTGGTGGCCATCTTGAATTTCTGGCCAAACTGAAATTTTGCTAGAATCAATTAGACATTAGAGCAACATTTCTGTAAGGTTTCATGAAAATCCGCCAAGTAGTTACAGAGGAGTAGTTGCTACAAGTTTTCATTATATAACTCTATGTAAACAAAGATAGCCGCTGGCAGCCATGTTTAACGTAGAGCTAAAAATGAAGTCCCTATCGTATTAACGAGGCAAAATATAACATTTTTAACAAAATCAAGGGACATAACTCCGCTGTTACTGTTCCGATCTGGCTGGTTTTTGAATCTTTCCAAGCTTTCATCGACATTAGCAATCTGGTAAAGTTTAGTAAACATCGGATGAAAAATGAAGGCCCTAGCATCTTAACACGGCAAAATATAGCGTTTTTAACTAAATCAAGGGCCATAACTCCGCTGTTACTGGTCCAATCTGGTTGGTTTTCGAACTTATCCGAGCTTTTATTGACACTAACAATCTGCTATAGTTTGGTAAAGATCAGATGAAAAATGAAGGCCCTATCTTCTTAACGAGATAAAAGTTAACGATGGACGACGGACGGATGGACGGCTGACAACTCGGCATCCCATAAGCACTGTTGGCCTTTGGCCAGTAGAGCTAAAAATGACAACACTGAACAAAATATTTGCAAGAAAAAAAATGTTTGTGATGATTATTTTGTGTGAATGTTATTCTGAAAATGTACTCCATTATGAACCAGCAGATCGCAGAAACTTTATCCCCCAAAAAATAACCCACTTAACAGTAATTATATATTTTTTTATAGCCGTGCCAAATATACCTGCATGGATATTGTATCTTCTTTCCCCAAATCAAACGACACTGAATCCAACGATGGACTGTTCGGACTGTCTGTTGTAAACATCTCCATTATTGGGTCAAAACACCTGCAAATAATGTTATAACATTTAGTTTTATAAACATCTAGTTTTTACAAACATCTAGTTTTATTTAAAACAGTGGGGCTGGCGTGGCGCAGTCGGTAGTACGGCGGATTTGTAACCGGACGCCCCGGTCTCAATCCTCCGTGGTGCCACTGAGTTCCGTCGGTGTGTTCTTGGGCAAGACACTTTTCCTTAGCCTCGTCCGTCGGATGGGGACGTAAACCGGGCAGTCCCGTGTATCGGTCTATCCTCCGAGCACGTTAAAGAACCATAGGAATCTATTCGATAATAAGAGTAGGGCAGGTTCCCGGATTCCTATGTATCCTTCCCCTCTCTCTGGGACGGCTCTAAATAACCTGTACTGAGTTGATGAGCCGTTAAACAACATTCAATTCAATTATTTAAAACACCTGCAAAGGTTATAATTACATACTCAAAACTCTATAATGTCAGCTTCTCCTTCTATTTTCAATGCTTTTCCTTCTTTTTTCAATGTAAACATTGGGTATAAAAAATGTATAATTTTTTAATTTTTTTTCCATCTTTTGTGTCGATTTAAAGAAAAGCAATTAATCATATAACAATGTCAGCATGTCATATAAATGCCTGTATGTTTTAATGTAAACTCATTAACAAACAAACAGAATGAATTCATTGTAAATCCTATGGAATTCACTTTGTTGATTTTAAATGAAAATTGGAATGCTGGGTTTTAAAATTGTTGAAATTTTCTCCTTGTAAGATGAATTCATTTTACTTAAAATCACACAAAAATATTGACAAAATTTTGCAGCTAAAGTTTGTTGCTACCGATCAACAATACCGCATATTTAATTGAAAATAGAAGGAAAATCGGATATCTTGCGTTTTGTTGAGTACAGGTATCTTGCGTTTTATTGAGTTTTGTTGAGTACATAAAACACCGGCAACGGTCATACAGTTTAAGATATGTATGTACATCAGTGTTAATAATATCAAAAATTTAAACAAGGAAAAAAGTCTGGACAAACCTTGTAAACTCATCAAATGAAGTGAAGGCTGCCATGACACCCATTCTTTGTGCTATAGGAGGTTCATCCAACTGGTCTATGTGTGAGAAGTCGTCATCAAGGTTCAGGTTCTCCATACTCTGCACGCTATGCACGCTTGTCACACTGTGTGCACGGGAGTCCATACGCATCACCATCATCCTAAAACAGTTGTTACCATATTAGGGAATTAGTAAACAGCTTCAGTCTCTCAGAAGCTTTACAACTGCAACTTATATAGACTTCGTGAATGTTTCAAAGGTAAAAAAAATATTAGTCTGATATCAACATCTATTTCTGATCCCAATCTCCCTACGTGGTTTGTCAATATGTGACCTCTGATTACATCAGCTGTATTTCCAATTCATTTCACGAATGTTTTATAAATAAAACGTTTTTCTATGTATTAGCAAAACTTCCCAATGACCTGTGTGTAGATCGCTGTTTTTAATCAATCGATGGGGTATGGTCAGGCGAAATGTTCAACAAAATGCATACGTTAGGTAACAGCAATGTCAACCATATAGTACATGACAGTAATTAAACACTATTGATGTGAACATAATATATATCAGAAAGAATACATCATTCCTTAATAAAATAAGTCACGTTATCTCATCATTCAAATTTCGAAGTACACCATTATGAAAAAAGCAACGATATTCTTTCAATGACATGAGGTTTCAAAATAATCCCAATGCTATAGTATGGTGACATTGACAGACTTTCTCTGTCAAAATATTATGATCGACAACTATGTGGATGTGTTCAACACAACTGATTGACTATTTTGCATAGAAACATTGCAAAACAAAACCAACTGATCATTAGGCATGTCTACATTCGAACAAAAATGATCCAAACCAAATAACAATTTATAAATCAAATGAACTGTTCATCGGAATGTTTCACCATACCTCATGTTTCAATTTACAATGTAAATGCCCCTTTTTCATGTGTATCATGTGTGTATTAAAGACACATGTCATATAAAGAAAATCTTCTTTTTTTTAACAATGGTATACTTCGAAATTTGAATGATGTGATAAAATGGCTTATTTTATTTAGAAATAATGTCTCGTCTGGTCTCGCTGGACAAATGGACTATTATATGGACTATTATATGGACTATTATATGGACTATTATATGAACATATTATTGCCAACTGGGTTATGAATCAGAAATATGGTTGACATTGCTCATGCCTGAAATCTGCATTTGATTGAACATTTCACTTGACCATATCCCATAAATCTTAGATTTTTTTTTTTAAAGATGGCAGACCAATAGTCTTGAAAGAGATCAATATTTTTACATAAGGTACACTATATGAGATACATCATATTGATTGTTGTTGTTTTAAGTTAACTGGGATGGTTTTCATAATTCAATTCGCTGAATATAGTGTTTGAATTTGTATGTGTAACCTATGTTACACATCAATTGTGTTGAGAAACCTTTTTAAAAACAAGAAATCTGTGGATTCACATGTCTCGTCTAATGGGGGCGGAACTTAACAATAAAAGATAACTGATGCTTAAATGAAAGTTTGTAAACAATTTAATAACTAAAATCAATGGAGTTTGCTGAGATGACATTTAAGTGCATTTGTTTAAAAACAAAATGCTATTCTATAAAAAAATTAAAATAAAATAAAAACAAGAGGTCAACGACCTTGAAGCTCTACTGATAGGTTTTTGATAGCTAGATCAGCATTCCTGTGAAGTTCCATGAAAAGTCTGTAAAGTAGTTTCAGAGGAATAGTCTCTACACGCTTTTACTATATAACTCTATGTAAACAAAGATGGCCATTGGCAGCCATGTTTAACGTTGAATTGATTTTTGACATGTCATGAGGATCGTTTTAGAAGAAGCCCATATCAATATCACCTATAGCAGTCGCTACAAATTTGTTCTTTTTAAATCTATTTTTAGCCGTGGTGGCCATCTTGAATTTCCACCCATCCTGAAAGTCCCAAATCCGTCAAGTAGTTTCAGAGGAGTAGTCGCTGCAAGTTTTTATTATATAACTCTATGTAAACAAAGGTGGCAGCTGACTGCCATGCTTAATGTCGATCAAAATAATTTTCGACAAGGATCAACATCATGTCATGCTGATCAGTTTAGAAAAAGTCCCATATCAATATAATTGATAGTTTTCAAGAAGTAGTTGCTACAAACTTGTTTTTTAAAAATCTATTTTTAGCCGTGGCTTGAAATTTTGCTAGGATCCACTAGACATCAAGAGCAACATTCCTGTGAAGTCTCATGAAAATCAGTCAAGTAGTTTCAGAGAAGTCGCTACAACTTTTTACTATTTAACTCTATGTAAACAAAGATGGCCACTGGCAGCCATGTTTAACGTTGATTTTCGTCAAGGACCAACATCATGTTATGCTGATCATTTTAGAAAAAGTCCCATATCAATATCACTTATAGTTTTCAATAAGTATTCGATACAAACTTGCTTTTTAAAAATCTATTTTTAGCTTTGGCAGCCATCTTGGAGTTCACATCAACATGAATTTGTGCTAGGATCAACTAGACATCAGTGGCAACATTTCTGTAAAGTTTCATGAAAATCCATCCAGTAGTTTCAGAGGAGTAGTCGCTCCTAAAAATATTTATGGACGGACGGATAGACGGACACCGCACCATGGCATAAGCTCTGCTGATCTTTGATCAGTAGAGCTAATAATTAAATAAATAAAAAATCATCAGCTCCAAAAAGTAGGTCAAGGTCATAGATGAAATCCCTGCGTCCAAAAAGACGCACTACCCAAGACACAACTTTGTCAAAATAGAATATTTTGTCTTCCAAAGATTAAGCTATAAACTAGGTTTAAAGCATCTAGTACATAATTATAGTTCATGAGAAAGTGATGTAAATGTAACAATTAAAGTTATCTGCCCTTTGCTTGGATGGTGAAGGTCACATCCACATTTGCTTTTTGACACGTTGTGATGTACTACCCAAGAAACGACTATAAGCGAAGTTTGAAAACTGTAGTGCATACAGTTTGCGAGAAAGTGACCTAAGCGCAAATGTTGAAGGTACAAATTATTAGGTTATCTGCCCCTTGCTTGGAGGGTCAAGGTTACATCCACATTTCCTTTGTCACTTTTCAGTGTACCACTCGATACAACTGTAAGTAAAATTTGAAAGCTCTAGTGCATAAAAAAGTTTACCCGTTCATAAAATATACATGCTAATCAAAGAGAAAAAAAACACACATTCAAAATGGTCAAGTTAAACAATTTGTTTTTGTTGAAATCAAAGTATAACCCAGTTAAAAACTACACCAAACACAGGTGTATATGTTTTGTATGATAAACTATGATCGACAAATATATAAAGAGTGAAAGGCGTATAAAATAAACAAACAAAAAACTGCACCAAAGTCCGCCATCTTTTTTTCATCGCAATTTCACGCTTCCTGGTTTGAGAACAAAACACTAAAAAAAGCAATTAAAAACTTGCTAAAAACAACCCACGCAAATCGTGAAAAGGATACTTACAATTTCGTTTTGCAGCAACTAACCATGTTGTTTATAATGTCTTCAACTATAAAACCCGATAAATCATGGAGGGAAATCACATTCAACATTCTAAAACATGGCGGCTAAAGTGAACGTGCATGACCGAAGTATTCCGAATGAGTAGACGACAAGTGTTTGGCACGCTTCTGTCCGAGACCGATCCCTTTAATTATCATGACAGGAAACCGTGAGATATCTTTTTTAATGCCACAAAGGCCACAAAGAAGAGATTTAACCAATTTAGACTCACCTATTTGGATGCGAACGTGGCAGTACAAATCTGAACTCTACTACCAGGATACCATCCTCTAGCTCTCTATGTACCAGACAGTTCAAGTCATATGCAATGTAAGCTCTCCTTATGTATACCTGTAAACAGTATGTATGTGATTGTATTTCCCAATTTATACAGGTACCTGTAAACAGTAATGTACGTGATTGTATGTCCGGATTTATACAGGTACTTGTAAACAGTAATGTACGTGATTGTATGTCCCAATTTATACAGGTACCTGTAAACAGTAATGTACGTGATTGTATGTCCGGATTTATACAGGTACCTGTAAACAGTAATGTATGTGATTGTAGGTTCCAATTTATACAGGTACCTGTAAACAGTAATGTACGTGATTGTATGTCCCAATTTATACAGGTACCTGTAAACAGTAATGTACGTGATTGTATGTCGGATATATTCAGTTACCTGTAAACAGTAATGTACGTGAATGTATGTCTGGATTTATACAGGTACCTGTAAACAGTAATGTACGTGATTGTATGTCCGGAGTTATAGAGGTACCTGTAAACAGTAATGTACGTAATTGTATGTCCGAAGTTATAGAGGTACCAGTAAACAGTAATGTACGTGATTGTATGTCTGCAGTTATAGAGGAACCTGTAAACAGTAATGTACGTGATTGTATGTCCGGAGTTATAGAGGTACCTGTAAACAGTAATGTACGTGATTGTATGTCCGGAGTTATAGAGGTACCTGTAAACAGTAATGTACGTGATTGTATGTCCCGATTTATACAGGTACCTGTAAACAGTAATGTACGTGATTGTATGTCCAGATTTATACAGGTACCTGTACACAGTGATGCATGTGATTGTATGTTCAGATTTATACAGGTACCTGTAAACAGTAATGCACGTGATTGTATGTCCAGATTTATACAGGTACCTGTAAACAGTAATGTACGTGATTGTATGTCCAGATTTATACAGGTACCTGTACACAGTATAAATGCACGTGATTGTATGTCCAGATTTATACAGGTACCTGTACACAGTGATGCATGTGATTGTATGTTCAGATTTATACAGGTACCTGTAAACAGTAATGCACGTGATTGTATGTCCAGATTTATACAGGTACCTGTACACAGTAATGCACGTGATTGTATGTCCAGATTTATACAGATACCTGTCAACAGTAATGCACGTGATTGTATGTTCAGATTTATACAGGTACCTGTAAACAGTAATGCACGTGTTTGTATGTCCAGATTTATACAGGTACCTGTACACAGTAATGCACGTGATTGTATGTCCAGATTTATACAGGTATCTGTAAACAGTAATGCACGTGATTGTATGTCCAGATTTATACAGGTATCTGTAAACAGTAATGCACGTGATTGTATGTCCAGATTTATACAGGTACCTGTAAACAGTAATGCACGTGACTGTATGTCCAGATTTATACAGGTACCTGTAAACAGTAATGCACGTGATTGTATGTCCAGATTTATACAGGTACATGTAAACAGTAATGCACTTGATTGTATGTTCAGATTTATACAGGTACCTGTAAACAGAAATGCACGTGATTGTATGTTCAGATTTATACAGATACCTGTAAACAGTAATGCACTTGATTGTATGTTCAGATTTATACAGGTACCTGTAAACAGAAATGCACGTGATTGTATGTTCAGATTTATACAGATACCTGTCAACAGAAATGCACGTGATTTTTATATTCAGATTTATACAGGTACCTGTAAACAGTAATGCACGTGATTTTTATGTTCAGATTTATACAGGTACCTGTAAACAGTAATGCACGTGATTGTATGTTCAGATTTATACAGGTACCTGTAAACAGTAATGCACGTGATTGTATGTCCAGATTTATACAGGTATCTGTAAACAGTAATGCACTTGATTGTATGTTCAGATTTATACAGGTACCTGTAAACAGAAATGTACGTGATTGTATGTCACAATTTATACAGGTACCTGTAAACAGTAATGCACGTGATTGTATGTCCAGATTTATACAGGTACCTGTAAACAGAAATGCACGTGATTTTTATATTCAGATTTATACAGGTACCTGTAAACAGTAATGCACGTGATTTTTATGTTCAGATTTATACAGGTACCTGTAAACAGTAATGCACGTGATTGTATGTTCAGATTTATACAGTTAAGAATTGTATTCTGGACAATCTTAGAGGAACACATGGCAATATCTTGTGTCCTTTTTTGCCAGAAATGTTGTTTTGTTGTATTACCAAATTTTGTCTGAATGGTGTTTATCATCATTTTTCAGTACATTTAAGGCTATGTATAACAGTCAGTTTGTAGTGGTGGAGGCAGACCACCCACTTATTCCTGGGTAGAACCAGTACTGTATATCTACCACCATCCGTAGTGTTACCAAATATACGCAAATTGTGCCCTAGGTATTGAGTTGATATTATATCAAATATTCAATTAAGATCCACAAATTGAACAGAAAAGAGGATGTGTTTCCTTTAATATAGTAAATGTTTTAAATGTCTGAAGGAACATATGGAATATTTATAAATATGAAAATTTACTGATTTATAGGGAAAAAATAATAGCAACTGTATGAAAAATATGCATACTTAAAGGTAATAATGCTTTATTTGACCAATAAAGGATTTTGCATTCATTAGCAGAGGTTTTCTTTGCTTTAAATGATATTTATCAATAGTCCATATCGTGGGCTTAGCGCGAAACTAGTCTATCTGCATTTTTCGAAATTATCGAGGAGAAGCAAAAAACTGATTATTATTGCAATGAAAATAATTATGGGCATTTCATTAAGCAATAACATCAAACAAATCAATTTATCACTTAAATATCTGATTTTTTAAAAGAAAAAACATGATTTAAAGATTTTGTCAAATAGACTAGTTTCACGTCAAATTGGAGATATGTTGAAAATAATATTAGCGCGAAACTAGTCTATTTGCCCCAAAATTACTTTTTAAGCCATTATTCTGGTCTAGATTGATAAGTAATGATCTGTTATAAAATAATTTAATAGAATTTTACCTCTATAAACCAACCTTTTAGGTTAAAAGACTTATTTTAAGTTGCATACTGGTAGTGTTGTATGAGTCTGAATAAAGTTCATCTGATTTATAGTGGTAATGTAATGAAAATGATGTTTGTATTATACAAAGGTTTGGGTCCAAGGTTATAAAACTCTTATTCTACTCCATGCTCAAATCTCAAAACCAAAATCACTCAAAATTGTTTAAGAGTGTTTGGGGCGTCCGTGGCCGAGTGGTTAACGTCTCCGACTTGAAATCACTTGCCCCTCACCTCTGTAGGTTCGATCCCTCAGGGGCCTAGGAATCTTTATGTGAGGAAGCTATCCAGCTGGCTTGCGGAACGTCGGTGGTTCTACCCAGGTACCCGCCCGTGCTCGAAAATTGCCCGGAGGGGCACCTGGGGTCTTCCTCCACCAATAGAAGCTGGAAAGTCGCCATATGACCTTAGCTGTTGGTGCGACTATAAAATCCAATTCAATCAATTCAATTAAGAGTGTTGACTCAGATGTATATAAGGCTTGCATGGATCTGTAGGACATAATTTAAAATATAAAATAATTTCAGTTCAAAGCATAAAAAGGTATAAAGGTCGAGCGCTGATCAGGAAAAAATGTTTTATAACCTCGGACAAAGAACTCTGGACCTTTTTATCCAAATGTTCAGTTACTCTGGATTTAATATCATGATGAGGTTTATTTTCATACTAAGTCTTGTCAAAGACATTACATTATAAACATCATTGTAATGTTAAGATTAAATAGTAGGTATTACCGCCTAGATAAAAGTGCATGAAGACAATGCATGTAGGAGTAATAGGAAGTCATTAATTGGTGTGAGATATTCAACACAATTAAAAGAAAATAATCACAAAAAGCAACACAATTAAAACAAAATAATCACAAGAAGAGGATTTTAATCTGGTACTCAGTTCATCAACAGAGAAACAATCAGACAAACAATAATATTAATAGAATATTTGAATCTAGGTAGGTTTAATAGTACATTACTGAACATGAACACAATCACAAACAAATATTTGCTGCGATATATAATTATGAAATTCAGCTATTGTAATGTTAAATTATTTTATTATTTATAAGTGCTTATCATTTCTTTGTGCGACATCGGTGCTTAAGTCTGTTTTGCTTATAATTAAATAGCAACTCGTAAAAAATTGAAAATAAAATTGACTAATCAGTTAAAGAACATTGTTGTTCTATGTTAGCACAGAGAAAAAAGTTCTTTATAACATCTTTATAAATTTATCTTTAAATCTTTATTTGTTTTACAATTATTCTCTCTTCTTCATCTAAAATAATCAAAACTCTGGTCTATTTGCACACTATAGTATCCCATAGTATGGCAATCACCACACTTCATCCAGCGAGATGGGTGTTAGTCTCAGGCTAAAACTTTCCAAATATTGCTGACAGCAGGAAACCAAATTCGTTCGCATTAAAAACGTGTCGAGGGTTTTTTAATAGCTGATTGTATCCAGGTTATGTCCTTCTTAAGAAAGTTATAAACTCCATCGAACAAACTTGTCACCATAGCAATGTTCACTTTCTGAGTGTTCATAACCAAGACTCATTGGTGTTCTCATTAACAGCTCAGGGTCTGGAAGGAATCTAGACGTGAGAATCGTGGATCTTATGATAGTATGTGCCTATCTATGGTAAGAACTGTGATTATTGCAACTAGAAGTCCGCCAAACCACTTATTTCAAGGTTGGTTATTTGGAAATGTGGTAGGTCTACCATAAATTTCAAGGATACGCTCGACATACCCAGGCAATTTACGTTTGGTTAGGGATAGCAAATTTCTGACATGAGCCGAGCACAACGGGCTGACGTATCCTCCTCCCCTTTGGTCAATATGGGCGTCCGTCCTGTCCTAGTCAGTGTTTCTGGGACCCTTAAAAGAAATTATCTAATAATGTCGTCCCTGGCACACATTAAGCTTTCTCGCAGCTATTCTACTCATTGTCCCTTGACGTAAATCATCCATTGGCGGACAGCCTGTATAGCCATGTAGCGGCATAGCATGGTATTCTCAAATACTCACGTAACGTTGAAATTCGAAAATTAGGAAGTCATTAAATACTGCTTTAAAACGCTTGGAATTTGTCAAGATTCAATGATTTTACATCTTGCCTTTCAAATTGTCCAGCGGGAAGGGGTACTTTCACCCCACCCCAGGGAGTACGTTCAACAATGGCCATGCTACGTATATTAGCTGTTAGATCCGTTGAGAATTTAACTTCTTTCTTTATAGCTTGCAAAAAAGAGCAAAACGTTCAACACTATCTTAAATAAATATGTGTTTTATGAAGGTGTCGATAATAACAAAGTTATATAAAATTATATTCCTATTTTCGACATCCTTAAATTATTTTTGGACAAGATCAACTACATTATTTTAAGCAATTTTTCGAAACACATTACTGGTCAGTTTTGAACTGTAACATCATGGAGAAAGTGTTATATCTATAAAATTCAATGAAATTTTTAAAAAAATCACATATCACTCATCTTAACTCGATTGATAATTTGCGGTGATTGAAGTTTGAAGAACCATAAGCTTCCGATAAGAACATGATGATGTAATAGATCAGAAAAACATTTAAAACAAATTTAAAGAGAGAGATTACATGGGAGTGTCGGTGTTGGGAAGGTGTCGATGTTAGGCTACATTACTCTATATATAGATAATCAAAATATGTTTGTTTTTTCTTTGAAATATTTATTGAACTATGAGTTATGGCCTCTTTTATCAAGTAGCACCTTATTGCATACACAAATCTTTGAAGATTTCTGTGCATCAAGGTGATATTTGATCTTTATGCACATACCCTTCCAGCTGTTATATACTGTTACATGTATTTGTAAAATAGACCTCAATAATGTATTCAGTTTTAGTTATAAAGTTATGTTTCGGTATTTTAACAGTCTTCAACCGTTAAAATACTAATAGTAGGCTGCACTTTTTATTTTTTTGATGCATAAGGATTAAGTCGCAAAGTAGTTTGGATTTATTTACATACATTGCATGTTACACAGTCATGTATATGTAACTGAATGAACTAAATGATACTTTAAAGAAAATATAATGATGAGAATATTTAAATGCGTTTTAACTGGGGTATAATCCATTTTTTCGTTGAATGCTACTGCAGCATTAAACGGTACATAGGCCTATATGTTCCTATCAGATACATCTGGCACTGTAAGGCAATCCTTTGGGTGTTGGTATTCCTTCATAATATGGGTGGAACTCTTCGGGTATAAGCCCCCTTTTGCATATAGAGTAGATCTTCCTTCTTATCTTTCTATATTGGTATTTTGTATGTGTAGCAAGGTTCAATAGTTGGTATATTTGGTAATTGATTCTTTGTTTTACCTGGTACTTAATGAAACATTTTCTGTACCATGTTTCTCTGACATCTTTTAGGACTGCTTTCTACACCATCATAATGTTCTTCACTTTTTTATTTTTATATTAATGTGCTAAATTTATATGCAAGTTATGAAATCGAGTTATCTTGTCTTCATTTATATTTGTTCTGTCCATGTTTTTGAATATACCATTCTGTTCACTATCTGACTAGTCTGATGTCTCTTCGTCAACCACTTTAACAATAGTATTCAAAAATATACACTGTATATTAACTTATTTTAAATTTGTCACTTTTAAAACAATACAAAGATAAAAATGCATTAAATCTATTACACAATATAGGTTAAAATATTACCGTACTTTGAATACTGTGTATTAAAATAAAAAGTCATAATATTTATGTTGAAGTAATCTAGTAATAATAATTATTATGTAATATTCCATTTCCTACTCAGTTTCTATAAGCCAGACATTAATTCAAAGCAAGCGGGCAACATGGCTGCCTGCCCATCAACACAGCAAAAAACAATACAAAGCAAGTGGGCAAGGTGAACGTGCCCCCAAGCCCATCCACACAAAAAAAAAATGATGATACAAAGCAAGCGGTCAAGGCAAACAGGCCCGTCTGACCACCGAAACTCAAAGCAAGCAGGCAAGGCAAACATGCCTGCCTGCCCATTTACACAACAAATGACAATGCAAAGCAAGTGGGTAAGGCAAACATGCCTGCCTACCCACCCACACAACAAATCGACACCTTAGAGCATCAAGGTGCTATCTGCACTATTGATCAATTTTGACTTGTCACAATTAATCAATTGGAAATAGTCATATCTTGTTTGAAAAAAATAACGGGCATTATATTCCATCAATTAGCGTATGTAATAATTTAATACTAAATTCATCAAAATGCTACACATATTCCATGCATAAAGGTGATAACTGCATTGTTTCTATGCATCAATGTTCTATTTGCAAATAGCACCTTGCGCACTTGTCCGCTTGCTTTATATTGTCTTTTATTGTGTGGGTGGGCAGGCGGACATGTTTGCCTTCTCCCTTTGCTTTGTATTGTTGTTCGTTGTGTGGTTGGGGATGTTTGCCTTGTCTGCTTGTTTTGTATTGCCATTTTGTTGCGTGGGTGGGCATGCGGGCATGTTTACCTTGCCAGCTTGCTTTGTATTGTCATTTGTTGTGTGGGTGGGCAGACTGCCATGTTTTTGGCATTTTGTTGTGTGGGTGGGCAGGCAGGAATGTTTGCTTTGTCCTCTTTCTTTATATTGCCATTTGTTGTGTGGGTGGGCAGGCGGGCATGTTTGCCTTGCCTGCTTGCTTTGTACTGCCATTTTGTTGTGTGGGAGGGGCAGGCAGGCATGTTTGCCTTGCACACTTGCTTTGTATTGTCATTTGTTGTGTGGGTGGGCAGGCGGGCATGTTTGCCTTGCCCGCTTGCTTTGTATTGTCATATGTTGTGTGCTTGGGTTTAATTAAAGTAATTAATATAATTAAATAAATCTTAATAGTTTTAATTAAAGGGAATGTAGCGACACAGCCAAACACGCTGTATTATTGAGAGTTCTGAAAAACTTGGAAAAAGGTGAAATAATTATCAAAATCGGATGATAAACAAAAAAGATATGACCATTTGAAGGTTGTTCTAAAACTAATATGGGAGCCGCCATTTTTAGAACTATGACGTCATAGTTCCATATTACCATATATGGAATATTGATAAATATCATTTAAAACAAAGAAAATCACTGCAAATGAATGAATTGTTTTTACTCCGACATCATATAAAGCATTATTGCCATTAAGTATTACATATTTTTCATACAGTTGCTGTCATTTTTTCCATATATATCAATAATTGTTCATATTTATAAATATTCCATATATGGTCATTTAGAACCGTGATGTCATAGTTCTCAAAATGGCCGCTTCCATATCCATATCAACAGAAACTTCAAATGATCATATCTTCTTTGTTTATCATCCAATTTTGATAGTTCTTTCACCCTTATTCAAGTTTTCCAAAACTCTCAATAATAAAGATGGTTTGGCTGTGTCGCTGCATTCCCTTTAACTTATTTGACTTACTTCAGACAAACTTGTTTGCAATTGAACAAAGAGCTTTTTTACTTTTCGTATTTAGCATATTTGTAAAAAATAATTACAATATTAAAGAATCATGTTTGTAAACAGGTAAAGATGAGTAACTATGCTTAATGGCAAAGAAAACAAGCATTTATATCAAATGGACTACTTTGGTTATGGCCACATTTCCTTTGGATTTTAGGGCGAAACTAGTCTATTTGCATTTTGCAAATAGACTAGTTTCGCTCTAACAGGCATGGCATGTTTGCAGATGGACTACTTTGACAACTTAGAGGTTTTCTCATTAACTATTCACAATGGGACACTATAATTTCTAGACATTGTGTAAAACAGGGAATAGTATTAAAAAATGCAAGAAAGTAGTTTTGATAAAAAATGTCAGTTGGACTAGTTTCGCACTAAGCCCTCGATATATGGTAATTTGGAACTATGACATCTTAGTTCTCTTGTTTGTATGGTGTTTTACGTCATTTTCAACATACATAAGGTTATATAATTATGACGGTCGTTTTTTATTTGTTGTTTTTTTGCCATCTGTAAGTATCAACTTCCTCACAAGTCAAGCTCCCAGTGGGATTCGAACCCGCAGTGGTAAGAGGCAAGAAGGTTTACAACGCAATGGCGTTAACCTCTCGGCCACGAAGCGCTTCTCAAAATGTGGGCTCCCATATCCATTATAGAATATCCTTCAAATGGTCATATATTTTTTGTTTATCATCCGATTTTGGTAATTCACCTTTTTCCAGGATTTTCAGAACTCTCAATAGTACATGTACAGATTGTTTGGTTGTGTGCTTACATTCCCATTGAGGATTTCCAAAATCACACATGAAGTTTTTTTGTTTTTCTATTGTTTTTATTTCGAACAACAATTTGGATCTAAAAAACACACTTTTTTAGCAACCCTATAGCTGTGTTTTGCTTCTGTTGAAGTTGACAGATGACATCAGAAAAAGCCTGTGCAGTCAGAGTGCAGTCAGACCACAATTCACAAATCATAATAATATAAGGATGAATGGAAAACTAGAAAATGTGTCCAAGGGACCCGAATGCCCTGCTTAAGAGTTATCGGTTGCTTACAAAATGGAGTAACAAAAAAAATGTTAAGTGTAATATTAAAAGGCAAGTTATATGGACCTGATTTTTGGTAGGAACATAGTGGTGCCATACAGATGTGTGTATGAAGTTTGAATACTGTATTGCTTTTGGTATGCGAGTAATTGTTTTAATAAACAAGAGGACAAGATGCCCTAAATCGATCACCTGAGTACTGTCCCATTATCAAACTTCTTAGAAATCTTATGGTCATATACAATCGGTGCAAGTTTGGTTAAGATTGTTCGAGAAATGTGGCCTCTATTGTGTTAACAACATTGATATAAAGACACTGACAAAGTTTTGTAAAGTTCAAATACAAAATGAAGGTGCTAGAGTGTAACCCCTGTGGCACTACATGTAATATATGAGAGCTGCCTTGTGGCTTCAGAGAAGATTTTTTAAGTGTTTCCCTATACAAGTCATAGTAAATACAAAATATTAAACCTCTGGCCCTTGCAGTTTCAGAGAAGATTTTTTAAAAGTTTTTCCCTATACAAGTCTATGAAAAACATGTGACACCTGGGGCAGGGCCAAATGTGTCCCCAGGGTCACCATTTAAACAAACTTGGTAAAGGACCATAAGCTTAAAGTAAAAGCAAAATATTAAACCTCTGGCTCTTGTAGTTTCAGAGAAGAAGGTTTTAATTATTTTTTTCCTATCTGAAACTGTTACGCCTGGGACGGGGCCAAATTTGACCCCAGGGTCATCATTTGAACAAACTTGGTAGAGGACCATTAGCTGATGCTATTTGTCATATATGAGAGCTCCGTGCCTTGTAGTTTCAGAAAAGAAGATTTTTAAAAGTTTTCTCCTATATAAGTCTATGAATAACATGCAAAACATGTATCAATATACAAACTCTGGACCCCAGGGGCAAGGCCATTTATAACGCCGGGGACAAACTTGATAGTCTAGGCATTGGCGATCATTTTAAAAGAAAAACTGTTGAAATTTGTCCAGCGGTTCTTGAGAAGATTTTTTTTTAAAGTTGCGGCGATCCATATATGATATATGGCCATCTTGGATGTCGCGCTGACCAAATTTTAACAAATCTAAAAAGCATTCATCTAAGGATCATCCATGTGAAGTTTGGTCAAAATTGGCCAAGCAGTTTCTGAGGTGGTCATTTGAAGCAAAAGTTAATGACGACAGACAACGGACAAAGAGTGATCCCAATAGATCACCCTGAGCCTTCGGCTCAGGTGATATAAAACGTCAATGTAATTTTTTAATGTAAACTAACAAAGTGTAAAAAATAGGTCAAGGTCATTTATATTGACATGTTTTGGGTAGGAACATATTTGTTTTGGGTAGGAACACATTGCTGTCATACAGATGTGTGTATAAAGTAAAAAGTAGGTCAAGGTCATTTATACTGACCTGATTTGATTTGAACATATTGCTTTCATACAGATGTGTGTATGAAGTTTGGAAACTGCATGGCTTTTGGTATCTGAGAAACAGAGATAATAAACAAGAGGGCCAAGATGGCCCTAAATCGATCACCTGAGTACTGGCACTTTATCAAACTTCTTCGAAATCTTATTGTCATATACAATCTGTGCAAGTTTGGTTAAGTTTGTTCAAGAAATGTGGGCTCTGTTGTGTATAACAACACTGATATAAAGACACTGACAAAGTTTGGTAAATATCAAATACAAAATGAAGGTGCTAGAGTGTAACACCTTGGGCAGGGCCAAATGTGACCCCAGGGCTACATGTAATATATGAGAGCTTTGTGGTTTCAGAGAAGATTTTTTTCCCCCTATATATATATCTATGTAAAACTGTGATACCCAGAGCGCGGCCAAATTTGACACCATTGTCATCATTTGAACAAACTTGGTACAGGACATAAGCTTATAGCAACTGCAAAATATTAAACCTCTGGCTCTTGCATTCCAGAGAAGATTTTTTTTCAGTTTTTCCCTATACAAGCCTATGTAAAACTGTGACCCCCGGGGCGGGGCCAAATGTTACCCCAGGGTCACCATTTGAACAAGATTGGTAGAGGACCAAAAGCTTATAGCAAATGCAAAATATTAGACTTCTGGCTCTTGCAGTTTCAGAGAAGAAGTTTTTTAAGTTTTTCCCTATACACGTCTATGTAAAACATGTGACCTTTGGGGCGGGGCTAAATGTGACCCCAGGGTCACCATTTGAACAAACTTGGTAAAGGACCATAAGTTTATAGTAAATGCAAAATATCAAATCTCTGGCTCTTGTAGTTTCAGAGAAGATTTTTAAAAAAAAAAATCCTATATAAGTCTATGTAAAACTGTGACCCCCGGGGCGGGGACAAATTTGACTCCAGGGTCACCATTTGAACAAACTTAGTAGAGGACCATAAGCTGATGCTACATGTAATACATGAGAGCTCTGTGCCTTGTGGTTTCAGAGAAGATTTTTTAAAGTTTTTTCCTATATGTCTATATGAAAAACATACAAAATCTCAATATACAAACTTTGGAACCCAGGAGCACAGCCATTTTTGACCCCGGGGACTTCATTTGAACAAACTTGACAGTCTAGGCGTTGGCGATCGTTTTAAAAGAAAAACTGTTGAAATCTGTCCAGCAGTTCTGGAGAAGATTTTTTAAGGTTTCGACCATATATGGTAATGGCGGCCATCTTGGAAGTCTCGCTGACCTAATTTTAACAAATCTAAAAAGCAATCATCTAAGGATCATCCATGTGAAGTTTAGTCAAAATTAGCCTAACGGTTTCTGAGAAGAAGTCGTTTGAAGAAAAGTTAACGACGGACGACGGACGACAGACGAAGAATGATCCCAACAGATCTAAAAAATTGAATGTAAAACTTCAATGTAAATTAAATGACCCACTTTTCATTGGAACATATCGCTGTCATGTAGTTATCAACATTTGTAAAGTTTGAAAGCTCTAAGGCATCTGGTGTTGGAGAAATGGACTTAACAAAAAACTTTGTAAAAAACTTGAATGAAAAACTTTGATGTAAATTCACAGTGTAAAAAGTAGGTCAAGGTCATTTATAATGACCTGTTACGGGTAGGAACATATTGCTGCCATATAGATGTAAGTGTGTATGAAGTTTGACAACTGTACAGCTTTTGGTATCTGAGAAATTGACTTAATAAAAAACTTGAATGTAAAAACGGGACGTACGCCTGGACGGATGTACAGTTGTGACGTACGCCCGGACGGACAAGGGTAACACTATATGCCCGCACCACTTTCGTTGTGGGGCATAAAAAGGGATATTCTATTTTATCCTATAACCATTATGAACAATCACCAGTTTAGACCTGAAGTTATTCTTTTCTGGGTAATCAAAATTTACAAAATGAACACATAAAATAAAAGGTTTACCTCCAAAGCTGCTACTCTGACCTGGGCATTACTGTGGAAAAAAAACTCCTGTAGAACATCATATATAGCCGACTCGGAGTTTATCAGTTTCTGTAATAAATATTGTCTTTAAGATTAACACAGATATAAGACTAAAACCTGTAGAGAAAAAGGTTTCAATATCAAAGTAAGACAGATGGCAAGATCAAATTAAATGTACAAAATAAGGCTGATGCCAAGGTCAAACTAAATGGACAAAATACGACTGATGCCAAGGTAAAAATACACGTATACAAACAAGAAATCCGCAGATTCACATGTCTCGCCTAACGGGAACGGGACTTAAAAATAAATGATAAATGTTGCTTACATGAAAGTTTGTAAACATTTTAATAACTAAAAACAATGGAGTTTACAGTTTGCTGAGACGACATTTAAGTGCATTTGTTTAAAAAAAAAAATGCTTTTCTATAAAAAACAAGAGGTCAATGACCTTGAAGCTCTACTGATAGGTTTGATAGCTAGATCAGCATTCCTGTGAAATTTAATGAAAATCTGTCAAGCAGTTTCAGAGGAGTAGTCGTTAGAAGTTTTTACTATATAACCCTATGTAAACTAACCGCTGGCAGCCATGATTAATGGCAAAATGATTTTCAACAGGGACCAACATCAAGTCATGCTGATCGATTTAGAAAAAGTCCCATATCAATATCACTTATAGTTGTCAAGAAGTAGTTGCTACAAATTTGTTTTTTTAAATCTATTTTTAGCCGTGGCTGCAATCTTGAATTCCTGGCCGGCCTGAAATTTTGCTAGATCAACTAGACATCAAGAGTAACGTTTCGATGAAGTTTCATGAAAATCCGTCAAGTAGTTTCAGAGGAGTAGTTGCTACACGCTTTGACTATATAACTCCATGTTAACTAAGATGTCTGCTGGCAGTCATGTTTAACATTGAATCAAAATGATTTTCGACAATGGCCAACATCATGTCATGCTGATCATTTTAGAAAAAGTCCCAAATCAATATCACTTAGTTTTCAGGAAGTAGTCACTACAAATTTGTTTGTTTTTTTAAATCTGTTTTTAGCCGTGGCGGCCATCTTAAATATTGCTAGGATCAATTAGACATCAAGAGCAACATTCCTGTGAAGTTTCATGAAAATCCGTCAAGTAGTTTCAGAGGAGTAGTCGCTACAAGTTTTTATTATATAAGTTAACTCTATGTAAACAAATATGGCATATGGCGGCCACGTTTAATGTCTAATCAAAATGATTTTCGACAAGGATCAATAAACTGTCATGCTGATCATTTAAAAAAAAGTCCCATATCAATATCACTGAAAGTTTTCAAGAAGTAGTAGCTACAAACTTGTTTTTTAAAAATCTATTTTTAGCCGTGGCGGCCACCTTGAATTTCCAGCTGACCTGAAATTTTGCTAGAATCAATTAAGACATCAAGAGCAACATTCCTGTGGTTTCATGCAAATCCGTCAAGTAGTTTCAGAGGAGTAGTCGCTACAAGTTTTTACTATATAACTCTATGTAAACAAAGATGGCCACTGGCAGACATGTTTAACGTCGAATCAAAACGATTTTCGACAAGGACCAACATCATGTCATGCTGATCATTTTAGAAAAAGTCCCATATCAATATCACTTATAGTTTTTAAGAAGTAGTCGCTATTTTTAGCTTTGGTGGCCATCTTGGATTTCACATCAACGTGAATTTTTGCTAGGATCTACTAGACATCATGGACAACATTCCTGTAAAGTTTCATGAAAATCCATCCAGTAGTTTCAGAGGAGTATTGCTGCAAAAGAAGTTTACAGACAGACGGACAGACAGATGGACAGACGACGGACACTGCTCCATGGCATAAGCTCTGCTGATCTTTGATCAGTAGAGCTAAAAACAAGATACTCCAGTATTGCATGGCAATACATGATGTCCCCTACCGGTCAGATGTTTGACAGTAAATGTTTTTTGTTGGACCAGACCAAACAAAAGGCTATGATTTAGACAAATAACAAAGGCATGCTACATTTCGCAACCTTAACAAAACAAGTTTGAGTACATAATCTTCCTTACAAAATTGTAAAAGATATACCTCACTTTTTTTTATCCAGTAAGTTTACAAACAATAACAAGAGGTCAATGACCTTGAAGCTCTACTGATTGATTTTGATTTCAAGAAGTAGTCGCTACAAACTTGTATTTTGAAAATCTATTTTTAGCCATGGCGGCCATCTTGAATTTCCGGCCGACCTGAAATTTTGCAAGGATCAATTAGACATCAAGAGCAACATTCGTGTGAAGTTTCATGAAAATCCGTCAAGTATTTTCAGAGGAGTAGTCGCTACAAGTTATCATTATAAAACTCATGTAAACAAAGATGGCCACTGGCAGCCATGTTTAACGTCGAATCAAAATAATGTTCGACTCGGATAACCATCATGTCATGCTGATAATTTTAGAAAAAGTCCCATATCAATATCTCTTATAGTTTTCAAGAAGTAGTCGCTACAAACTTATTTTTTAAAAATCTATTTTTAGCCGTGGTGGCCATCTTGAATTTCCAGCCAACCTGAAATTTTGCTAGGATCAATTAGCCATCAAGAGCAACATTCCTGTGAAGTTTCATGAAAAACCGTCAAGTAGTTTCAGAGGAGTAGTCGCTAAAAGTTTTCATTATATAACTCTATGTAAACAAAGATGGCCGCTGGCAGCCATGTTTAACATCGAATCAAAACGATTTTCGACAAGGACCAACATCATGTCATGCTGATCATTTTAGAAAAAGTCCCATATCAATATCTCTTATAGTTTTCAAGAAGTAGTCGCTACAAACTTATTTTTTAAAAATCTATTTTTAGCCGTGGCGGCCATCTTGAATTTCCGGCCGACCTGAAATTTTGCTAGGATTAATTAGACATCAAGAGCAACATTCGTGTGAAGTTTCATGAAAATCCGTCAAGTAGTTTCAGAGGAGTAGTCGCTACAAGTTATCATAATATAACTCTTATGTAAACATACATGGCCACTGGCAGCCATGTTTAACATCGAATCAAAATAATGTTCGACTTGAATAACCATCATGTCATGCTGATCATTTTAGAAAAAGTCCCATATCAATATCACTTATAGTTTTCAAGAAGTAGTCGCTACAAACTTGTATTTTGAAAATCTATTTTTAGACATGGCGGCCATCTTGAATTTCCGGCCGACCTGAAATTTTGCAAGGATCAATTAGACATCAAGAGCAACATTCGTGTGAAGTTTCATGAAAATCCGTCAAGTAGTTTCAGAGGAGTAGTCGCTACAAGTTTTCATTATATAACTCTATGTAAACAAAGATGGCCACTGGCAGCCATGTTTAACGTCGAATCAAAATAATGTTCGACTCGGATAACCATCATGTCATGCTGATAATTTTAGAAAAAGTCCCATATCAATATCTCTTATAGTTTTCAAGAAGTAGTCGCTACAAACTTATTTTTTAAAAATCTATTTTTAGCCGTGGTGGCCATCTTGAATTTCCGGCCAACCTGAAATTTTGCTAGGATCAATTAGACATCAAGAGCAACATTCCTGTGAAGTTTCATGAAAATCCGTCAAGTAGTTTCAGAGGAGTAGTCGCTACAAGTTTTCATTATATAACTCTATGTAAACAAAGATGGCCGCTGGCAGCCATGTTTAACGTCGATCAAAACGATTTTCGACAAGGACCAACATCATGTCATGCTGATCATTTTAGAAAAAGTCCCATATCAATATCTCTTATAGTTTTCAAGAAGTAGTCGCTACAAACTTATTTTTTAAAAATCTATTTTTAGCCGTGGCGGCCATCTTGAATTTCCGGCCGACCTGAAATTTTGCATAGGATTAATTATACATCAAGAGCAACATTCCTGTGAAGTTTCATGAAAATCCGTCAAGTAGTTTCAGAGGAGTAGTCGCTACAAGTTTTCATTATATAACTCTATGTAAACAAAGATGGCCGCTGGCAGCCATGTTTAACGTCGAATCAAAACGATTTTCGACAAGGACCAACATCATGTCATGCTGATCATTTTAGAAAAAGTCCCATAGCAATGTCCCTTAGAGTTTTCAAGAAGTAGTCGCTACAAACTTGTTTTTTAAAAACCTATTTTTAGATTTGGCGGCCATCTTGGATTTCACATCTACATGAATTTTTGCTAGGATCAACTAGACTTCATGGGCAACATTTCTGTAAAGTTTCATGAAAATCTATTCAGTAGTTTCAGAGGAGTAGTCGCTACAAAAAAAAAGTTAACGGACAGACGGACGGACAGACAGACGGACGGACGGACGACGGACGCCGCACCACGGCATAAGCTCTGCTGATCTCTGATCAGTAGAGCTAAAAATACACACGCAAAGTAATTATTATTAACATCAATTTTAAGTCATGTATTAATATATCTCTATTTGAAGGGAAGTAACTATCGAATATTTATTGAGTATGAAGAGGCATTAAGCTCCCTTAATCAGCTGTATAACTAACGACTGAATTCTGTTACCATAACAACCACAATTTTGGTCGTATCACCAATAAAATTGTTGTAAATATCAATACGCTCCTCTACCTATGTAGCATGTTTTATGACAATATCTTTTATAGTTTTCAAGTTGTAGCTATTTTGCGTGCAATTTTTTACTATTTTGTGTCCATAGCAATCACAATTTTGGCCATATCAAAAAAATAAAATAACGTGCATAATCTCATTATGCCCCCCTACCATATGTAAAAAGTTTCATGAAAATATCTTTTATACTTAGTTATCGAAGGATCCAGTTTTCCAGATGGACCGACAGACAGATGGGAGGTAAACAAACCTATAGTGACACACCGGTAGGGACTAAGAAAAAAATAAAACCATCAGCTCCAGAAAGTATGGTAGGTAAAGGTCATAGATGAAATCTATGCGTCCAAAAAGGTGCACTTTCCAAGACACAACTATGTCAAAATAGAATTGTTTTGTCTTCCAAAGATTAACCCTTAGCCCGCTATGAATGTATAATGGACTGTCCTTACTTTAAATTTAGACCATTCCATTTATGTTACAAAGGGGTGTTTTGGAGAAATGACTGATGGACATTGAAAACCTTGATGCCTGCGAGTTCCTGCGAGTTCCTGCGCGTTACTCGCTGGTTGATCTGGGTTTACAATGGATGCAAAAGCTATTGTAGTCGCCCTTAGCAGGCTCAGTGTTAAGCTATAAACTAGGTTTAAACATCTAGTGCATAATTATAGTTCATGAGAAAGTGATGTAAATGTCACAATTAAAGTTATCTGCCCTTTGTTTGGAGAGTGAAGGTCACATCAACATTTGCTTTTTGACACATTGTGATGTACTACCCAAGAAACAACTATAAGCGAAGTTTGAAAGGCCTAATGCATAAAGTTTGTGAGAAAGTGACCTAAACACAAATGTTGAAGGTAAAAATTATTGTTATCTTTCCCTTGCTTGGAGGGTCGAGGTCACATCCACATTTGCTTTGTCACATTGCAATGTACCACTCAATATACAAATATAACCAAAGTTTGAAAGGTCCAGTGTATACAGTTTGTGAAAAAGTGACCAGAATGCAAAAGTTGAAGGTAAACATTATTAAGTTATCTGCCCTTGCTTGGAGGGTCAAGGTCAAGGTCACTTTCACATTTGCTTTGTCACCTTGCGGAGTACCACCCAAGATACAACAATAAGCAAAGTTTGAAAGGTCTAGTGCATACAGTTGTGAGTAAACAAAAACTTGAATGTTGACGACTTCGCCGCCGCCGGAAAAGCAACACCTGTCCTTTTTTTCTTCGAAAAGGCAAGACAAAAATAGCTGATGCCAAGGTCAAAATACATGTAAAATAAACTCACACAGGGTGCATGAAAAGGATTAAGTCCAAATGATAACAACCCAAGGAGACAACATTAGTAATACAATCTTACCTGTAGACTTTCTGGACAGAAATCATGGCCGTACATATCCACAGCAGACAGGAATATGTTCTCCATCTGGTTATGGCGCAGTTCGTACGGGGGTTGGTGGGCCGCTATTAGGACCTGGCGTGCCATCAGGGCCACCTTGGAGTTGGCAGTCCTGTTGAGCCCGGTCAGTTCAGTCAAGATGGAGACAAGATCCTCTGCCAGGCTGAAATCCTTACCACACAGGTGATCCTGGGCAAATAAGGGGATGAAACATATCATGGAAAATAAAACAAGATCCTCTGTCAAGCTAAAGACCTTACCACACAATTGTTCCTTGGCATAGGAATGGAAACAGTTAAATTATAATGAAACATAGCAGTGAAACGGAGAGACAAGATCCTCTTACACTCCTTACCATACAAGTGCTCCTGAGTATAGAAACGGAAACAATTAGGTTCTAATCAAACATAGCAGTGAAACGGAGAGACAAGATCCTCTTACACTCCTAACCATACAAGTGTTCCTGAGTATAGAAACAGAAACAATTAGGTTCTAATGAAACATAGCAGTGAAACGGAGAGACAAGATCCTCTTACAGGTTGAACTCCTTACCACAGAAGTGTTCCTGAGTATAGAAACGGTAACAGCTAGATTCTAATAAAACAAGGTACTAAAATCGAAATCAGTGAGTTTATTGTAAGATATAAAACAAGAAGTACCACCCGTCAGTGCAGACGCTGACTTTCGAGGTATTGTCTATTTATTAGGAATTATGGCACTTGTCCGAGGTATTGTCTATTTATTAGGAATTATGGCACTTGTCTAGAGTTCTTCATGTGAAAGTGAATTCATGTGTGATGTGTCATTGATTCTTCTTTAACCCATTTCATTCGGGACATATATATAATACTGTAGCCCAACTCACCCACAAAGTCAGATTCATTCAAGCATAGACCCTACACTGCTTTATTTCCAATTATACATTTATATAATATAATACAATATATGCACATATTCATGTTTATCAATATTGAAATGATATTTCAACCACAATAATAGTAATAATCCCTTGTGATCTAGCCCACAAGGTTTAAAGCAATGTTTCGACTGTTTTTAGGAATATCTACTCGTTATTTCCAGTTTATGTGAGTGATATGTTTATATCATATTAGATATTGAAATATTCAGTAGATTCCAAGGGCAGTCTCATCAGGGATCCCCTTTCTTTTAAATTCAAATTGTCTCAGTGTTCGGTTAATTCGGTCTGATGGGTTTTACGCATGAACCTTTAAATAATAAAAGTACCTGAATAAAGATACTCCAGTTGGCACTAAGCGTTCTGTAGGTTTTAATATAACCTGGTATCTAGTACAATATTTCAGATGACTTTGAGTGATCTGTTGGTTCAATACAATAATGAACCTTAGACATAAGTCTATATATTTCAGATGACCTTGAGTGATCTGTTGGTTCAATACAATAATGAACCTTAGACATAAGTCTATATATTTCAGATGACCTTGAGTGATCTGTTGGTTCAATACAATAATGAACCTTAGACATAAGTCTATATATTTCAGATGACCTTGAGTGATCTGTTGGTTCAATACAATAATGAACCTTAGACATAAGTCTATATATTTCAGATGACCTTGAGTGATCTGTTGGTTCAATACAATAATGAACCTTAGACATAAGTCTATATATTTCAGATGACCTTGAGTGATCTGTTGGTTCAATACAATAATGAACCTTAGACATAAGTCTATATATTTCAGATGACCTTGAGTGATCTGTTGGTTCAATACAATAATGAACCTTAGACATAAGTCTATATATTGCAGATGACCTTGAGTGATCTGTTGGTTCAATACAATAATGAACCTTAGACATAAGTCTATATATTTCAGATGACCTTGAGTGATCTGTTGGTTCAATACAATAATGAACCTTAGACATAAGTCTATATATTTCAGATGACCTTGAGTGATCTGTTGGTTCAATACAATAATGAACCTTAGACATAAGTCTATATATTGCAGATGACCTTGAGTGATCTGTTGGTTCAATACAATAATGAACCTTAGACATAAGTCTATATATTTCAGATGACCTTGAGTGATCTGTTGGTTCAATACAATAATGAACCTTAGACATAAGTCTATATATTTCAGATGACCTTGAGTGATCTGTTGGTTCAATACAATAATGAACCTTAGACATAAGTCTATATATTTCAGATGACCTTGAGTGATCTGTTGGTTCAATACAATAATGAACCTTAGACATAAGTCTATATATTTCAGATGACCTTGAGTGATCTGTTGGTTCAATACAATAATGAACCTTAGACATAAGTCTATATATTTCAGATGACCTTGAGTGATCTGTTGGTTCAATACAATAATGAACCTTAGACATAAGTCTATATATTTCAGATGACCTTGAGTGATCTGTTGGTTCAATACAATAATGAACCTTAGACATAAGTCTATATATTTCAGATGACCTTGAGTGATCTGTTGGTTCAATACAATAATGAACCTTAGACATAAGTCTATATATTTCAGATGACCTTGAGTGATCTGTTGGTTCAATACAATAATGAACCTTAGACATAAGTCTATATATTTCAGATGACCTTGAGTGATCTGTTGGTTCAATACAATAATGAACCTTAGACATAAGTCTATATATTGCAGATGACCTTGAGTGATCTGTTGGTTCAATACAATAATGAACCTTAGACATAAGTCTATATATTTCAGATGACCTTGAGTGATCTGTTGGTTCAATACAATAATGAACCTTAGACATAAGTCTATATATTGCAGATGACCTTGAGTGATCTGTTGGTTCAATACAATAATGAACCTTAGACATAAGTCTATATATTTCAGATGACCTTGAGTGATCTGTTGGTTCAATACAATAATGAACCTTAGACATAAGTCTATATATTGCAGATGACCTTGAGTGATCTGTTGGTTCAATACAATAATGAACCTTAGACATAAGTCTATATATTGCAGATGACCTTGAGTGATCTGTTGGTTCAATACAATAATGAACCTTAGACATAAGTCTATATATTTCAGATGACCTTGAGTGATCTGTTGGTTCAATACAATAATGAACCTTAGACATAAGTCTATATATTTCAGATGACCTTGAGTGATCTGTTGGTTCAATACAATAATGAACCTTAGACATAAGTCTATATATTGCAGATGACCTTGAGTGATCTGTTGGTTCAATACAATAATGAACCTTAGACATAAGTCTATATATTGCAGATGACCTTGAGTGATCTGTTGGTTCAATACAATAATGAACCTTAGACATAAGTCTATATATTTCAGATGACCTTGAGTGATCTGTTGGTTCAATACAATAATGAACCTTAGACATAAGTCTATATATTTCAGATGACCTTGAGTGATCTGTTGGTTCAATACAATAATGAACCTTAGACATAAGTCTATATATTGCAGATGACCTTGAGTGATCTGTTGGTTCAATACAATAATGAACCTTAGACATAAGTCTATATATTGCAGATGACCTTGAGTGATCTGTTGGTTCAATACAATAATGAACCTTAGACATAAGTCTATATATTGCAGATGACTTTGAGTGATCTGTTGTTCAATACAATAATGAACGTTAGACATAAGTATATATCATAAACTGATAGTACGAAATGATTACTATACTACATAAATAGTATTATCATACTTTACAAACTAATTGGTATCTCAAATGTAATACAAGTAACATTGTATATACGGAATGAACCTTAGTATACAGAAATGTAGAAAGCACAAACACGCAACAAGGTGTATGATATATTTACCCAATAGTCACATACCCTTATATATATATAATAAATAAATAATAATGGCTATATTCAGTTACGGCTTAATTCTGAAATAAATTATACACATGTATCAGGTCAGGTATCTGAGAATGATGTATAAACAATATCATAATACACATTATTGGTTGTGCTACGGAATAAACCGTAAGATTTGTATGTTAAAGTATCAACTGAACACTGAGACAATTTGAATTTAAAAGAAAGGGGATCCCTGATGAGACTGCCCTTGGAATCTACTGAGTATTTCAATATCTAATATGATATAAACATATCACTCACATAAACTGGAAATAACGAGTACCGTATTTACCGTATAAGTTGGGGCACGGTAAAGATTGGGGCAACCCTGCATTTTAGGAAAATAATTATTTTTACTTTGGGCCATATTAAAAATTTCAAAAAATTTCAAATTTTCAGTTAATTTTAATTGGGCCAATCAAATTCTGCCAAAATCATGATCAAAATTAATGTAAAAAAAATGCATAAAATAAGTCGGTGAACTAACTAGTTATTAAAGCACAGAGTAAATCTGGTAATTATACACTTACGCACACAGGAAGTGACGTGTGACGTGTATTTATTTATTGCGATAAAATGCTAGCAATCACAATTTTAATTGAACTGTGAAATAATTATAGTATTTTATATAAGTGATTGTTAGTTTAAATCATTATTTCATATTCAATTAGTTATCGTACCTTGTATTTATGCACTGCGATAAAACACGCCGGTTATTTCTAGTCTGTTCCTCGCGGCATCACACTGATTTTACACAAGTGTTTACCAGCTGATCACAAGGTCAGCTAAATTAAAGGGACTCTATTGTTTAAACCGGTAATCCTCGCTCTAGGCTATTTCACAGTTAATTTCTGATATGATATGGTCCGCACACCAGGAAATTAAGTCCGTACAAGACTGCATCAAACTTCATTTAAAGGGATGCTATTTGCCGTATTTTAACAACAAGTGACGCAAGCTGCGACACAATTTCACCACTTTGGCAAAGATCAAAGAAACTACGTCGGCACGTCGGCACATCAAATGCTTGTGTTTGACTACAAAGCCGGGACGTTTTGACTGATCTTTTCATCATTTATAAACAAGTGCACGTTTAGGGAGGAATAATTACAGTGTACAAAAGGATTGGTTTATTAATGGGTTAAAATGAAAGTGATAAACTTTGCAGTAAGAAATTGATATTTATAATTAGTCGATTGTTATTATTGGATTAAAGAAAACATGTTCTGCGGTAAGACGTTGTTAATTTGAATCACGATAGTTTAATGAATTTGCACTTGACCGAAACTTAACCCCAAATTAAGTCCGTTATATTAATTGGGCCAATAAAAAAAAAACAAGTATTGTTTGGGCCACTAATTATTGTAATTAATTAATCCTGCCCCAACTTATACGGTAAATACGGTAGATATTCCTAAAAACAGTCGAAACATTGCTTTAAACCTTGCGGGATTATTACTATTATTGTGGTTGAAATATATCATTTCAATATTGATAAACATGAATATGTGCATATATTGTATTATATTATAGAAATGTATAATTGGAAATAAAGCAGTGTAGGGTCTATGCTTGAATGAATCTGACTTTGTGGGTGAGTTGGGCTACAGTATTATATATATATATATATATCTGCTGCTGCAGCAAAACGCGTGAAAATGTTCAGATATACAGGACCTTTTATCAACTTAGGTTCTAGAATGAAATGGGTTAAGGGGATTCTAAGATAAAATGAAAATAAAATATTTAAAAGTACTAAGTTGACAATAGTGATTTACAATTAATCCATTGTAATCGATCATCGGTTACTTAGGCATTCGACTATGACGATCGTTTATGAAAGTCTATAACAGATCGGTAAAATGAAAATATGCACTTTAATTAATGTTAAAAATAGAAATAAACATGAATATCTAGAACATTACACTTATAAAAATGAGCAAATACAAACACATTTATATCAGTTAAAATTAGTTTGCAGATTAAAATAAAATATAATGACATAATAAACAAGTCAGGAAATAGTAATTACCAAAACAGGAATTATTCTTAAAAAAAACATAATATGTTCAAGGCCCGAAACATGGGTTAAAGGAAGTACATCAGGGGGCCGAATCTTGTTTGTAAGTCCAAATTTAGAAACTGTCCCTATTATTTGAGGTAGTTAAGGATATGTGGAGATAATGCAAAAATAAAGATATATTAGAAAATCTAATTAACATCACTTGTGTTACCTGAATAGCAAAAAGGATTTTAAGAATTTGACGTATAACCAAAATTATCGTAAGAAGTTTAGTGAAACGGGCCCCAGGACTGGTATTATTTTTAGAATTGTTCTAATATATTATTCATGTTTTTAATTGATAAAAATAAACTAAATGAGCCATAAAACACCAAATGAAATTATGCTGAACATATTAAATAAACGACCCGAAGAAGGTATTTCCTAACTATGGTGATGCGCCAGGGATAGCTACTTTAAACTTGGCAGTATAATAAATCGCAATGTATCGCCGATTTGCTATGCGTGACAGCGGGATTTCTCTATGGAATTTTAAGACAGTTTTTAATAATTTATAATTTCTAATTATTGCGCTGTATTATAAGAAACTGTTAATGTTCCAGCTATATCTATGAACTATTTCACGTTTTAAATTGGTTATTTCATACTTTTTTAAAGTTTTAAACAAATTAGGTGCCAAAGCCTGATGTACTTCCTTTAACATGCACAATTTTATAACTTAGTTTGACTAACAGATATTACCAATGATCGATTGTACAATTCAACCGATTGCCTATCACTAGTTGACAAGCTTAAATACAAAACTGTAACCATTTTTTAAGTAAAGTATAAAAACGGCCATAATTCTGTTAACATAAAAACATGAGTTGAACCTCACTGCACGATGCTGTCTAATAGATGTGTGAAGTTTCAATCCATTATGTAAACTAGAACTATCGCCGGAGGTGGACAAATACCCCCCGCTGGCAACTTGTTGGGGAGTGGGTAAACAAGACTTTGCTCCTGTAAGATATATAGACATATTATAGAGAAAAAGCCTATAAAATAACTTTCTATCTGACTACCAAGTATGAAATGTATTAAGACATACAAAGGGCCATAATGAGTGGAAAATTATCAAACCTGCAGAACGATATTGATATTTCCGAGCCAGTTTCGCTAAATTCTAACAAGGTTTTTTAGATAAATAGCATGGACAAGAATTTTCTATTTCACTACCAAGTATGAAATGCATTAAAAATACAAAGGGCCATAACTCAGTGGACAATTATTGAACCGGAACATCATGACAGTATGCACATCTCCACTTGATATTGATACTTCCTAGCACATTTCGCTAAATTCTAACAAGGAGTTTTAGAGAAATAGCCCGGACAAGAAGTTCATATTATATATTTATATTTGTGAACTACCAAGGACATACAACCTTCGGACAAACTACGACAGGGCGCCTAGCTATGACGAGATACACAGAAATCAAGCGTATGAATTCACTCCCTAAAAAGGATAGCTGCAACACACGTTGATGAAGTGTATCTCATCATAACACACTCGTCTGGAGGCACAATTAACATATAGACGCATACATACATACAATTATAGCTCATATGAGTGGGCCACATTTAAGCATTCAACCACACACAGCTATATTGAGACAGTGACAATGAAAGGTGCCGGATCTTGGGGATAATGTGAATTCAGGTAAATATAATAAAGGGAGATAATTTGAACTCACTACGGCAAATATAAATATATTAGAAATACAAAGGGCCATAACTCAGTGGAAAATTATTGAACCGAAACGTCATGATAGTATGCGCATGTCCACTCGATATTGATACTTCCTAGCAAGTTTCGCAAAATTCTAAGAAGGAGTTATTGAGAAATAGCCCGGACAAGAATTGCGTCTACGGACAGATATTAGAAATACAAAGGGCCATTACTCAGTGGAAAATTATCAAACCGGAATGTCATGATAGTATGCACATGTCCACTCAATATTGATACTTCCTAGCAAGTTTAGCAAAATTCTAAGAATGAGTTATTGAGAAATAGCCCGGACAAGAACAGACGGACAGACAAGGTGATTCCAGTATACCACCACCCACTTTGCGGTGGGTATAATAAAGTAGTTAGAGAGATATAATCTAGCATTCAAAACTTTAACTGGATGTAGATGCAAGTGATGACAATAGCTCCTTTTTTTCCTTCAAAAAGGTCGAGTTAAATATATCAGGCTCAAGTTTACACAAGTGCTGCTGGGTCAAGAAATTGAAATGGTTTAAAGATTCTATAAATGAAACATGGCAGTAAAACTGAGATCAGTGAGATTTGATGGAACAGAGACAAGATCAGGCTCAAATTCACATTCAAGTGACCCCAAAAGTAATAATGGGAAATTTACAAAAGTAAGGTGTAATTTGGTCAGAGGGCATGGAAGATGGATCCGCAAATCGGTTCGACAAAAACCATTATGACCAACAGATAAGATGTTGATCAAAATAGATACGTCAATTTTTGAGATGAAAACTTTTACTACATTCCGTGATGTAATACAACTATTTTCTCTTATTTAAGACTTCACAATAACTGCATAATTCTAGACCTGGTCCTGCCCACTGCTGAATACTAGAGCATACTTACAATCAGCATAATTCTACCTGCCTACTGCTGAATACTAGAGCATACTTACAATCAGCATAATTCTAGACCTGATCCTGCCTACTGCTGAATACTAGAGCACACTTACAATCAGCATAATTCTAGACCTGATCCTGCCTACTGCTGAATACTAGAGCATACTTACAATCAGCATAATTCTAGACCGGGTCCTGCCTACTGCTGAATACTACAGCATACTTACAATCAGCATAATTCTAGACCTGGTCCTGCCTACTGCTGAATACTAGAGCATACTTACAATCAGCATAATTCTAGACCTGGTCCTGCCTACTGCTGAATACTAGAGCATACTTACAATCAGCATAATTCTAGACCTGGTCCTGCCTACTGCTGAATACTAGAGCATACTTACAATCAGCATAATTCTAGAGCTGGTCCTGCCTACTGCTGAATACTAGAGCATACTTACAATCAGCATGATGACAAGTTGATTTTTCTTCTGCACGGCAAGATTAGAGAAAATGTTGCCAGTGACAACGGCCATGTCATCTTTATTCTTCTCTATCAACTGGGCAATACTCTTGTCGTAACTTCCTGAATATGCAAAACAATATATACAGGATGTTACACGAGACACATGATAATCTTGGAAGTAGTTATCAAGCCTCAAAATATTCGCCTCGATTTCCTCGATTTATTAATTGAGTATCATTTTGACTTTAAAAGTGTTTTGCATATAATTAAATAAATCATTGAGTTTTCCAATTTTCTTCGTTACTCTTTTTTAACAGGTTAAATACATTACTGATGCATTTAATCAACAATTAGTAATATATAAAAACAGTTTCCTTTGAACTATTCTAATTATTCGTTATGTATAAAACTAACGGGACGCTACAAGTTTTGAACAAGAGCACCGCGCCAACGGTGCAGACGCTCGACTTTGGTGAAATTACAATTGATAAACAAGGTTTCCATCAATTACATACAAGCTTTAACCAAGATTTCTAAGTATAAAAGGGGCCATAATTATGTTATAATAAAATTGTACAAGAGTTATACAAGATGCCAAATACATGTGTGAGGCATTATGTAAAGTACTTTTGGAGATGTAAGTTTACATACAAACTTTAGCAATATTTTCAAAGAATAAAAGAGGCCATAATTTTGTTAAAATAAATGCAAGAGTTATAGAACCTGGCTCTGTGGTGTCTAATGATGCTGAATGCATGTGTGAAGTTTTAATCCATTATGTAAAGTGCTTTGCGAGATACAAATCTACATACAAATTTTAACCAAGTTTTTCTAAGTGTCAAATAAAAGGCAGACGACAACAATGACGACAACAACGACGACGATGATCAAGTGATAACAATAGCCCTTTTTTCCCTTTGGAAAAGTCGAATGCAGGAGGTCAAAACCTGTTTTACATATTTTTTATGTTGTGCCTCAACTCCCTAAATGACCATATCAAATTAGGATTAAATGCATTCACATTTAGGCAAGATAGGCAATTTGTTGTGTTTTTTTACCTGATTTCTCTCTATGGGGTCCCAGAGGATTGAGACAAAATACGAAACTTATTGCGCATCTACACATCCTAACTAAGAAATGCACCACATATGAACTTGAAATCCCAAAGGGTATAGAAGGAATCAATGTCACAAGCCCAAAACTCGTAATAGTAAATTACTGCAAGTTCCCAAGGTTGTACCCTTAAGCTTGTAGAAAGCCCCCTTATGCAGCAGGTCAAAACCCATTTTATATATGTTGTGTCAAGAGTCCCTAAATGACCATACAAAACTAGAATCGTAACCATTCACATTTGGACAAGATGAGTAATTTTTTGAGATTTTTGACCAAATTATCCCCCAGGGAGTCCCAGTGGGCAGAGACAAAATCAGAGACCTTATTGCACATCTACACATCCTAACTAAGATATACAGCAAACATGAACTTGAGATCTCAAAGGTTATAGAAGGAGTTAGCATCACAAGGCCAAAACTGATATAGTAAATTAATGCAAGATCCCGAAATTGTACCCCTGCAGAGGGGCCCCTACATGCAGGAGGACAAAACCTATTTTGTATTTGTTGTGCATTGAGTCCCTAAATGACAACACAATTACAGTCAAATCCATTCACATTTGGACAAGATATGCATTTTCTTTGTGATTTTTGACCTGATTACCCCAAAGGGGACCCCAGTGAACAAGACTAAATTGGCGACCTTGCTCTACCCTCTCATAAAAAAGGTAGACCCCTGTGGATTTGAACCAATGACCCCAGGTTTCCAATATAGCATATTGCATATTTAAGACAGAAACACCTGTTGGTGTTAAAGCCGGGTTTTCTACAATGACAAAGAATAGCCCGCGGCCCGCCCGGTTTACACCAATCTATAAGCCAGTTTTTTTTTCAAAATCCCGGCTAACTAGAGGTTGTTCTTAGTAAAAACAGATGTCTCCCCAGCTGCGGAAAAGGCCATAAATCTGCAAAAACATCATTCACGTTGAACACAAAGATAATATGCGCAACTAGGCCTGGTACTGAACATACTTGCCAAGTTTTGTTGAAATCCGGCTAGGGGTTCAGGAGAACCAGTGCGGACAAATTTTGTGTATTAAAACCTTTAATGGGCCAGAACTCTGCCAAAAATTATTTAACCGGAACACGGTGCAAAAATGCGCAACTAGGCTTGGTACAGATTATCCTTGCCAAGTTTCATTGAAATCTGGCCAGGGGATCAGGAGAACTAGTCTGGACAAGGTTTATGCATTAAAACCTTTAAAGGGCCATAACTCAGCCAAAAATCATTCAACCAGAACACAGCAACGATATGCATAGCTAGGCTTGGTACAGTTTAATTGAAATTCCGGCTAGCGGTTTAGGAGAACTAGTCGGGGAAAAAATGTGTGTATTAAAACCTTTAAAGGGCCATAATTCTGCCAAAAAATCATTCAACGGGAACACGGCGAAACATGTGCAATGAGACTTGAAACTGATCATCATTGCCAACTTTCGTTGAAATCTGGACAGGGGTTCAGGAAAACTAGTCCTGACAAGGTTTGTGTATTAAAACCTTTAAAGTGCCAAAAGTCTGCCAAAAATCATTCAACTGGAACATGGCAATGACATGCACAACTAGGCTTGGTACTGATCATCCCTGCAAAGTTTCGCTGAAATCCGGCCATGGTTAAGGAGAATTAGTTCAGAAAAAGTCTGTGTATTAAAACCTTTAAAGGGCCATTACTCTGCCAAAAATCATTCAACTGGAACACGGCGATGATAAGCACAACTAGGCTTTGTACTGATCATCCCTGCAAAGTTTCGTTGAAATCCGGCCAGGGGTTTAAGGGAATGTAGTGACACAGCCAAACAATCTCCAATACTGAGAGTCCTGAAGAATTTTGAAAAAGGTGAAAGAACAAGAGGTCAATGACCTTGAAGCTCTACTAATAGGTTTTGATAGCTAGATCAGCATTCCTGTGAAGTTTCATCAAAATCTGTCAAGTAGTTTTAGAGGAGTAGTCGCTACAAGTTGAAGTTTTTACTATATAACTATAGGTAAACAAAGATGGCCACTGGCAGCCATGTTTCATGTCGAATCAAAATCATTTTCGACAAGGATCAACATCTTGTCATGCTGATCATTTCAGAAAAAGTCCCATATAAATATCACTTACAGTTTTCAAGAAGTAGTCGCTACAAACTTGTTTTTAAAAAATCTATGTTAAGCCGTGGTGGCTATCTTGAATTTTCGGCCGACCTGAAATTTTGCTAGGATCAACTAGACATCAAGAGCAACATTCCTGTGAAGTTTCATGAAAATCCGCCAAGTAGTTTCAGAGGAGTTGTCGCTACAAATTTTTACTATACAAATCCTAGGTAAACAAAGATGGCCACTGGCGCCCATGTTTAATGTCGAATCAAAATATTTTTCGACAAGGATCAACATCATGTCATGCTGATCATTTTAGAAAAAGCCCCATATCAATATCACTTACAGTTTTCAAGAAGTAGTCGCTACAAACTTTTTTTAAAAAATCTGTTTTTAGCCATGGCGGCCATCTTGAATTTCCGGCCGACCTAAAAAGATTCTGCTGATCTCTGATCAGTCGAGCTAATTATCAAAATCGAATAATAAACAAAAACAGATATGACCATTTGAAGGTTTTTTAAAACGGATATGGGAGCCGTCATTTTGAGAACTATGATGTCAATGTTCAAAATTACCATATATGGAATATGGTTAAATATCATTTAAAGCGAAAAAAATCACTGCAGATGGAAGCAAAATCCTTTACTGGTCATATAAAGCATTCTTGCCATTAAGTATACATATTTTTCATACAGTTGCTGTCATTTTTTCCCTAAAAATAGTAAATTGTCATATTTATAAATATTCCATATATGGTCATTTAGAACTGTGATGTCATAGCTCACAAAATGGCGGCTGTTATATCCGTTTCAACAGAACCTTCAAATGATCATATCTTCATTGTTTTTAGTCCGATTTTGATAAATCTTTCATCCTTTACCAAGTTTTTCAGAATGCTCAATAATAAAAAGTGTTTGGTTGTGTCGCTACATTCCCTTTAAGGAGAACTAGTCCGGACAAAGTTTTTATTAAAACCTTTAAAGGGCCATAATTCTGTTAAAAATCACTCAACCGGAGCACAGCGAAGATATGCACAACTAGGTATGCATCCCTGCAAAGTTTCGTTGAAATCCAGCTAGGGGTTCAGGAGAACTAGTCAGTAAAAAGTTTGTGACATACAGACAACAGTCAGACAGACAACAGACAGACAATTATAGACAGACAACAGACAGCACAAAAACAATATGTCTTCCCTCCACAAAGTGGGGGAGACATAATAATTATGGTCGACATTGAATCCAGTGACCAAAAATGCAATCCCAAGCTTCCTTTTTCATATAAGCTACCTATACATAATGTTACATGCCAATATCTCATTCATAACTGTAGTTATTGAACAGAAACCATTTTTCTGTTGTTAGTAACAGTGAACTTGATCTTGACCCCAAATGCAATCCTAAGCTTGCTTTTTATATAACCTACATATCCTTAAAGTTTCATGCCAATATCTCATTCCTGAAGTTCAATATTGAACAGAATCTATTTTTCTGCTTTTAGTAACATTGACATTGACCTTGAATCCAGTGACCCCAAATGCAACCCCAAGCTTCCTCTTCATATAAGTTACATATCCATAAAGTTTCTTTCCAATTTCTCATTCCTAACTGAAGTTATTGAACAAAAAACATTTTCTATTTTTAGTAAAAGTGACCTTGACTGCAGCGACCCTAAATGCAATCCAAAGCTTATGTTTTATATAACCTACCTATCCAGAAAGTTTCATGCCAATATCACATTCCTAACTGAAGTTATTAAACGGAAGCCATATTTCTGTTTTTAGTAACATTGACCTTGACCTTAATCCAGAGACCCCAGATGCAACCTCTATCCAGAAAATGTCATGCCAATATCTCATTCCTAAATGAAGTTATTGAACGGAAACCATTTTTCTATTTTTAGTAACACTGCCCTTGTCCTTGAACCCAGTGACCCCAAAAATGCAATCCCCAAGCTTCCTCTTCATAAAAGCTACCTATCCATTAAGTTTTTTGCCAATATCTCATTCCTAACTGAAGTAATTGAACGTAAACCATTTTTATATTTTTAGTAACAGTGACTTTGACCGCAGTGACCCCGAAGGCAGTCCCAAGCTTGCGTTTTATATAACTTACCTATCCAGAAAGTTTCATGCCAATATCTCATTCCTACCTGAAGTTATTGAATGGAAACCATTTTTTCTATTTTAGTAACATTGACCTTGAACCCAGTGACCCCAAATGCATTCCCATGCTTCCTTTTTATATAAGCTACCTATCCAGAAAGTTCCATGCCAATATCTCATTCCTAACAATGTTATTGAACTGAAATATTTGTTCTATTTTTAGTAACATTGACATTGACCTTGAACCCAGTGACCCCAAATGCAATCCCCAAGCTCCCTAGACCTTTTCATAAAAGCTACCTATCCAGAAAGTTTAATACCAATATCTCACTCCTAATTGAAGTTATTGAACAGAAATGCTTGTTCAATTTTAACAGTGACCTTGACCCCAGTGACCCCCAAATGCAACCCCCAAACTCCTCTTCATATAAGCTTCCTATCCAGAAAGTTTTATACCAGTATCTCATTCCTAACCAAAGTTATTTGATCAGAAACAAAACAAACAAAAAGGTTAACACAAACTGTTTTTAGGAACATTGACCTTGACCTTGAACCCAGTGACCCCAAATACAATCCACACGCTTTCTCTTCAAATAAGCTACCTATCCAGGAAGTTTCATGCCAATGCCTCATTCCTAACCGGTTATTGAATGGGAATCGTTTTTCTGTTTTTATTAACAGTGACCTTGACCTTGACCCCAGTGACCCCCAAATGCAAACCCAAGCTCCTTTTCATATAAGCTTCCTATCCAGAATGTTTTATACCAGTATCTCATTCCTAATCAAAGTTATTTGATCGGAAACAATACAAACAAAAAGTTTAACACAAACTTTTAGGAACAATGACCTTGACCTTGAACTCAGTGACCCCAATACAATCCACACACCTCCTCTTCATATAAGCTACCTATCCAGAGAGTTTCATGCCAATATCTCATTCCCAGATTACTGAACGGAAACCAAACTTAAACAAGAGGTCAATGACCTAGAAGCTCTACTGATAGGTTTTTGATAGCTAGATCAGCATTCCTATGAAGTTTCATGAAAATTCGTCAAGTAGTTTCAGAGGAGTAGTCGCTACAAGTTTTCATTATATAACTATGTAAACGAAGATGGCCGCTGGTGGTCATGTTTAATGTCAAATCAAAATAATGTTTGACAAGCATCAACATCATGTCATACTGATCATTTTAGAAAAAGTCCCACATCACTAACACTTATAGTTTTCAAGAAGTAGTCGCTACAAACTTGTATTCTGAAAATCTATTTTTAGTCATGGTGGCCATCTTGAATTTCGGGGCCGACCTGAAATTTTGCTAGGATCAATTAGACATCAAGAGCAACATTCCTGTGAAGTTTCATGAAAATCCGTCGAGTAGTAACAGAGAAGTAGTCGCTACAAGATTTTACTGGATAACTATGTAAACAAAGATGGCCACTGACAGCCTAGTTTAACGTTGAATCAAAATAATTTTCGACAAGGATCAACATCATGTCATACTGATTATTTTAGGAAAAGACGCATATCAATATCACTTATAGCTTTCAAGAAGTAGTCGCTACAAATTTGTTTTTTGAACATTATTTTTAGCCGTGGCGGCCATCTTGAATTTCCGGCCGACCTGAGATTTTGCTAGGATCAATTAGACATCAAGAGCAACATTCCTGTGAAGTTTCATGCAAATCCGTCAAGTAGTTTCAGAGGAATAGTCGCTACAAGTTTTCATTAAAAAACTCTACGTAAACAAAGATGGCCGCAGCCATGTTTAACGTCGCATCAAAATAATTTTCGACAAGGATCAACATCATTCCATACTGATCATTTTAGAAAAAGTCCCATATCAATATCACTTTGGATTTCACATCAACATTTTTGCTCGGATCAACTAGACTTCATGGGCCACATTTCTGTAAAGTTTCATGAAAATCCATTCAGTAGTTTCAGAGGAGTAGTCGCTACAAAAAAAAGTTTACGGACAGACAGACAGACGGAAAGACGAACGGACGACGGACACCGCACCACGGCATAAGCTTCATTGTTTCATGAGAAAAAAGGTGCTGTTAAAGTTTGGTGAAGATTGGACATGGTTATGCTATGATATAACAACTAGATCGGTGTCAGCACTTTGTCAGTATAACAAGGCCTTTTGGACCCAGATAAATGACCTTGACAAATTGGCCTGACTAAGTTTTTGTAAAGAAAAAAATGAGCATTTAACCCATATAATGAACTTCAGTGTGAACTTCAGTGTGAACTTGACCTTTATATTTTAGTATGATCATAAGATGAGTATATACTGAAAGTTTGATGAAGAAATATCAAGAAATGAGAAAGTTATAGCCAACGTTAAGTTTTCGTGAAGAAAAAAATGAGCATTTAACCAATATAATGACCTTCAGTTGACCTTGACATTTATATTTTAGTATGGTCATGTCAATGTTGTCATAATGAGTATATATTGAAAGCAGGGCTTCTAAAATTTTAAAATGCAAATCGGTCCAGGTTTTTAACTGCCGTAAGAATCGCGCTTATTTTGAAAAAATCACTAAAATCGCCGTACCCCACCCACCGTCAGCTGCACCATGATTTTTTTCCGTTCAGTCATTGATATAGAGAACTATTTAAAATGTATGTTTGTATTATATTTGTATTATTTCTAACTTACTTTATCACAATTTGTACATTTTAATGACTGACATCATATGATGTCTTCGCTTTACTGAATGAATAATTTTCACTCAATATTAAAATTGTTGATCATTTGAGAAATTGAACCGGAAGCGTCTAATAAACCGGGTAGGTATAAAACGCGGACTAACACGCGCGGATTAGCGGATTATATACGATTTTACATAAATTTGAGTAATATCGTTTTTCATCAATTAGCTTAATTAATACCAAATGTTACGACTAACGCAAACAATTTCGGTCCGACTTCAAAAAAAAACGGTGTCAGGTTTGATCACTTTCCTTAATATTATACTTAAAGTTATTGTAAAAAAATAATCAAACAAGCAATTAACACATCTCGGTATTTTAATGACGCAAACAAATTTCAGTCCCAGCTTTGGCCACTTAAAAAAACAAACCGACACAAGCAAACAGGCTAACACCTTACGACTAACGGTATATCAAAGAAATCACAGACGGTAACACTCGCTTCAGTGAACCGACAGAACGCGTGATATACTTTCACTGATCACACATCAAAGGCGTGCTACATGGCTATAGACTCTTCCGGAAAACTCCCTACTATCGGTAATGGTTTAGTCCAAATTGACCAAATTGACCTACTTTCGCACAGCGAGTGACAAGCAATCATGTTATGGATCAAAGAATATTGCCGCAAGGCATATTTCAAGGAGTGTGTAAGGTAATTGTAGACTTTTTAACGACCGATAGATAAAATATCTGGGACCGATTTTAACAGAGATTTTGAAAAGAAAATCGGTCCGGAGAAACAGAATTCGGTCTGGGGACCGACGAACCGGCGATTTTAGAAGCCCTGATTGAAAGTCTGATGAAGAAATATCAAGATATGAAAAAGTTCTAACCAACGTTTAGTTTTAGTGATGGACTGACGGACGGACGGACATTCTAGCAATTATAGTCTTAAGTGGCTAATTCAATGCAAAACTGATAGCCACATAAACCCAAATTAGCCACATAAATCCAAAATTGGACATGTTTTATGTGACTAATTACTTCCTAACCCTAATGACACAGAGTACAAAGCACTAAGTGGCTAGACACCTAACTACCATTTTGTTTGCTCGGACGGACGGGCGGACCAACATTGGAGGTTTATGGGGTTAATGTTTTATGAGCTAAATTTTCGTTTACGCTTATGACGTTCAAACGAATCAGTATATATGTCGCTATCCATTTGTTCACTCTTTTGTTCTTCTAGCCATGCACACATTTTTTTAGCCACATAACAGAAATAGAATGAATAGCATCTATTGTTCTCCATTGTTTTCCTAGCCACCTAAGTATTGATTCGTAAGCTCGGACTGACGGACTGACTTACAGACGACAAAGTGATCCCTATGTATATCATTTTTCTTCGAAAAGCCAACACAAAAAGGAAAATGTGGACACCCGCCCACAACCCACCCGCCGGGTTTACGCCAGTCTATAAGCCGATTTTTTTAAAAAACAAGAGGCCAAAGAGGGCCTGTTTCACGCTCTACTGGCTAAACATAAAGTTTATGTATAATATCATTCAACCGAAACATGGCGATGACATACGCAACTAGGCTTGGTACGATCATCCCTGCCAAGTTTTGTTGAAATCCAGCCAGACGTTCAGGAGAACTAGTCTGTACAAAGTCAGTGTATTAAAACCTTTAAGGAGTCAAAACTCTGCCAAAATTCATTCAACCAGAACACGTCAATGACAGGTGCAATTAGGCTTGGTACTGAAGATTCGCTGAAATCCGGCAAGGAGTTCAGAAGAGACAAATCTGGACAAAGTTTGTCTATTAAAACCTTTCAAGGGCCATAACTCTGCCAAAAATCATTCAACCGGAATATGGCGATGATATGCACAACTAGGCTTGATACTGATCATCCTTGTCAAGTTCAGCTAAAATTCAGGAGAATTAGCCCAAAAAATGTTTGTGCATCAAAAACCTTTAAAGGGCCATAACTCTGCCAAACATCATTCAACCGGAACATGGCGACGATTTTCACAACTAGACCTGAACTGATCATCCCTAAAAAGTTTTGTTTAAATCTTCCAGGGGTTCAGGAGAACTAGTCTGGACAAAGTATGTGTATTAAAACCTTTAAAGGGACATAACCCCGCCAAAATCATTCAACCCGAACACGGTGACGATATGTACAGCTAGGCTTGGTACTGATCATCCCTGAAGTTTCAGTGAAATCCGTCAAAATGAAGGCCCTTTCGTCTTACCGAGGCAAAAATATAGTATTTTTCAGAAAATCAAGGGCCATAACTCCTATATAAATGGTCCAATCTGGCTGTTTTTCAAATTTGTCAGAGCTTTAATTGATATTAACAATCTGATAAAATTTGGTAACGATAGAATGAAAAATAAAGGCCTTGTTAAAAAAAAAAAAAAAAAAATGAACAAAAAAAGTAAAAAAATAATCAATCAAAAAAATTAAAATTAAAACATAAAAAAAAGTTAAAAAATAATAATAATAAAAATATATATATATATAATCAAAAAAAAGAAAAGTAAAAAAATCTGGTACAATTTGGTAAAGATCAGATGAAAATGAAGGCCCTATCGTATTAACGTGGCAAAATATAGCATTTTTAACGAAATCAAGGGCCATAACTCCGCTGTTACTGGTCCGATCTGGCTGGTTTTTGATCTTGTCCGAGCCTTCATTGATATTAACAATCTGGTATAGTTTGGTAAAGATCGGATTAAAAATGAAGGCCCTATCATCTTAACGAGGCAAAATATAGCGCTTTTAACTAAATCAAGGGCCATAACTCTGCTGTTACTGGTCCAACCTGGCCGGTTTCAAACTTATCCGAGCTTTTCATTGATATTATCAATGTGGTAAAGTTTGGTAAAGATTAGATTAAAAATGAAGGCCCCATGGTCTTAACGAGGTAAAATATAGCATTTTTAACTAAATCAAGGGCCATAACTATGCTATTACTGGTTCGATCTGGCCGTTTTTCGAACTTGTCCGAGCTTTCATTGATATTACCAATCTGGTAAAGTTTGGTAAAGTTCGGATGAAAAATGAAGGCTCTATCGTCTTAACAAGGTAAAATATAGCATTTTTAACTAAATCCAGGGCCATAACTCCGCTGTTACTGGTCCAATCTGGTTTAGTAAAGATCAGATGAAAAATGACAAGGTAAAAGTTAACGGACAGACAACGGACAACTCGCCATCCCAAAATCTCTGCTGGCCCTTGGCCAGTAGAGCTAAAAATGGCTAAAAATCAAGGGCCATAAAACTCTGGTTTTACTGTCCCAAACTGGCTGGTTTTCAAACTTGTCCGAGCTTTCATTGATATTAACAATTTGTGCAAGTTTGGTAAATATCAAATCCTAAATGAAGGTGCTTGAGTGTTCACAAGGCAGAGTTCGGCATTTTTCAGCAAAACAAGCGCCTAACTCTTAGTGTTACTAATCCGATCTGGCTGGTTTTCAAGCTTGTGCAAGCTTTTATTGTTGTAAAGACTTGACAGTTTGGTAAAGATCAAATAATAAATGAAGTTGCTAGAATGTTCACAAGCTCATGACTCTGGTGAAACCAATCCGATCTGGCTGGTTTTCGAACTTGTCTAAGCTTTCATTGATATAAAGGCGCTAGTAAAGTTTGGTAAAGATCTGATTAATAATGAAGGCCCTATCGCGTTCACAAAGCAAACGTTGACGGACGACCATGGACGACTTCGGCCAGCAGGGTTAAAAATGACATTATCAATGTAAAACCTTACCTTAATAGCATTTGTATGCATCAACCTGGATATATCCAGGTTGATGGTTATTAAACATAACAAATAATTTTGTCCAAATAATCTTCAAAATCTCTTCAAGGGCAAAGATGTCCTTCTATATTTTTGTGTATTCAACAGGCACGTACCTGGTGTTTTGGGGTATATATGCACAGGGGAGGGTGTGGGGTCAGGGCATCCCCGTTTTTTTTTGTTGTTGAAAAATTGAACCCTAAATAAGTAGTTTTGAGCAATTGTATTATGCTATTTACTAAATTATACAACCCTCACCGTAACCCCACTTTGGCTTCACTTATTATTGCATTTTTTGCTTTTTCATATTTCCCCCCGACACCCAAATCTGAATTATACGCACATGCGTATAGGAGTATGCCCAGGTAAGCCCCTGTTCAAGGACGAATTTGATGTCTTTATAGAATGATATTAAGAAGGGGTATGTTTAAAAACATGCATTGTTTCGTGACAGATTCACTTATTTTAAACAAAGAACAGTCTATGCCTAGCCAATACACTGAAGATTATAGTTTCTATTTAACTAATTTGATTTGTCAGAATATATACTATGCACAAAAATTACCATTTTTCAGGTTCAAATTGTGAACGAACTATTGATTTTGTTTAAAAACCTATTTGAAATTCTCATTAAATATGCTTTTTGTTATTTAATTTATGAAAATTTATGAAAATAATCCAGTTCGTGGCTTTGCTAATGATTTAAATACAATTGAATTAAAAAAATAGTTTCCTGTGTTACAGGTTGTCATATCTCCAATTCAACAGTTAGAATTACCTTAAAAGTTTGAGCTTATTATTTTAATAGTAACGATTATGTTAAACCAGGCTACCTTGCACCATGCATGATTAGCATCAGTCAAGTGTACCACTGTCACCACTGGAAATGTAACAAGACCAGGCCCCGTATTCTTGAAACTTACAAGTCAAAATCTCAAGCTCAGGTATAACAATTTTAAAATCTGACTTGAAACTTAACACAAATTAAGATATGCACATATTACAACTGTCTGTCACAAAATGATCTTCAGCAGAGCGTATTGGTCGTACATAGCTCTTGTTAGCACTTGACGACATCTGTCAGTCACATAATAATCCCGTGTTCAGTTGAAACATATTCACCATTTGCCAGATATATTCATGTACCACGGGAAAGCGAGCAATTTTATAGCGTTGGTAGAGGGAGTTTGGCAGGGCCTTTCAATAAGTTTATATGTGCGTTAATGCATGTAAAATTATAGGTATTTTACAATTTATCTCTCTAAAGGGCAAAATTGTTTAAGGGTCCTTTTTGTGCAGATATGAAAATTGCGTCTGTTGCCACGTGGGTCACGATGGTTTGGGCAGAACGTTGGGTTATATAGTGCATTGTTTTCTAGTCGTGGCCGGTAATGTTGAAAGTTGCTTTGATTGGAGCAGTCGTTTGGAAAGGGTGAAATTCACAGGTAATATGTGGTCAGTACATCTATTTTATGAAATTTTATTGTACATTTGTATTCAATGGGCATCGCTATTTTGTTTCGTGATATTGTACATGCTTCTCAACATTAACTTGATACAACTAGCATCTAAAGTTAACTTTATTAGATATTATTGTAATCGATTATTAATTGTAATACACTGGTTAATGGTGGTTAACGGTGAGATAATATACCTGTATATATGCCCATGCATATAAATGGCATTGTAGAATACGTATACATTGCTACACATCATAATTAGAGAGTGGCTCACATATATTTACGAGATAATGATTAGTTTGTGTAAAGATGATTGTATAAGAACTGAACTGAATGTTGTTTAACGGCTCATTAACAAAGTATAGGTTATTTAGAGCCGCCCCAGAGAGAGGGGAAGGATACATTGGAATCCGGGAACCTGCCCTACTCTTATTATCGAATAGATTTCTATGGTTCTTTAACGTGCTCGGAGGATAGACCGATACACGGGACCGCCCGGTTTACGTCCCTATCCGACGGACGAGGCTAAGGTAAAGTGTCTTGCCCAAGAGCACACCGACGGAACTCAGTGGCACCACGGAGGATTGATTGTATAAGATTGTTGTGTTAATGAACCGACAGCTAAAAGTATGTATCCTTACAGTCTAAGCCTCCCAGAGTGGAGCTAAGCCTTTTGGGAATGTAGGCCCTCTAGGTGATTCAACGCATAATGTAACGAGCAGGTGGAGACGGTCCCCGTACCTGGACAACATGGGCAGGTTCTCATAGGAACAACAACCCCCGGGACACGTGGTGGGCACAACTTCAGACCTCAATGGAGAAACTTCAAAACACATCCTCGTTGGAGGCTGTTCATCACGTCATCAACCCGTATAGAAGGCTTTTGATGACAATCAACGATCACTGGAGACGCACATCATGTTCATAAGCCCTTGCACATCAAATTCATCGCATTAATTATCATTCTTTGTAACGTTTCTGATCATCAACATTGTTGTAACTTCAACAACACTTTCGTGCCATATATAGACAGTCGACATATTCAGTATTCGTGATACTACGAACGTCTTATACGTTATTGAGAACAGTCTTTTTCATCTTTCATCTGTGTATTCGCTTGTTTTTCTTGATAATTGTATATATATTAAACTTATTTTAAAAGTTGCATGAAACTTATGTAAAATGCAGTCACCAGCATTGATTCTTTCCTGAGTTAGTCCCAACCACTAGAGTCAACTTGCGACACTGTCCTGAAAGTTTTGCAATGGAAAACATTAACTGAAAAATGTTATGGCTAAAATAAACATTCCAGTTTTGAGCTTGAGCATGGGATTTTGGCTGAGTAAGATTTGAGAATACGGGGCCACATGGGACAACTATGTCAAGTTGCTCACAAAATCGTCCTCAAATACATACCATACTGAAACTGCGTCTCCACGCGAAGATATTGTTTCAGTAGATCCTGAACCACAGTTTTCATGTGTCCACGGGTACCATTCCTGTATCTGTAGCAGAAAAAATAAAAATGTTTTACCTTTATATTTAAAGTAATTATAGCATCTAATTTCTCAACAAAATCTATAATACCAGAATATATTTATAATAATATGCATAAATGTGACCTGCCTAAAGTGAATAGTTGTTAAACAGATATAGTTTGGCCCTCAGAAGAAGGCTTTAATATCAGAAGATCTGAAGCAGATTATCAAATTCAAAGAACAAAGACACAAATTAGGTTTGTGTCAAAATTGGGACAGCAAACTCAAAAGGTGATGAGATAAAAGATGAAGTTTCCCATCAGACATGCCTCCACCATGGTGCAAACTCACATGGGGCAGAGGTCTGCAGAGTTACCAAACAGCTCAAACTAAGAACAATAGTGTGATATTCTATGACACCTTGACAGATGTTCAATCAGAATTGTTCTGAATCATTAAACATTGCCTAGCAGACCATATTAAATTCAAAAGTTTCGATTAAGTAAGTTGCAATTCACTTAAAGTCACAAGTACCTTTGTACAAGTTCAACAATTCCCTGTGTATTCATGAAGAACAGGTCTCTTTCTGCACGGTTTGTAAGTGTTGCCGCATGTCCGTCTACAACATGGGCTATCTGCTGACTAGGAAACTGACTGAGGACGGACGTGATATTGCTGGCATACTGGGCCAACAATTTCCGTATAGCTCTTTCTACATGGTTCGGGATACGACCTGAAGTCACTGCTATTAACTCCTGCAAAAAAAAGAAGAGTTTATGAACCTCATAATTCAAAACATATTTTTTAAAACAAAGGAAATAGTGACAACAGACTGAGGTAGATCAGCTGAAGGAAGGCACTAACAGGTAGCCAGCACATGCATTAGAAATTTGAGCTCTGAAGCGCCGGACACCCGGTCATATATGGATTGCGACCGAGACTCCAACCCACACCCATGCGGGTCGAGTCACCCAGTAATATGATGCTAAGAATGCATGAAATGTTGTAAACAACAAAAACAAGAGGTCAATGACCTTAGAGCTCTACTGATTGATTTTGATTTCAGGAAGTAGTCGCTACAGACTTCGCTACAGACTTGTTTTTTGAAAAATTATTTTTAGCCGTGGCGGCCATCTTGAATTTCCGGCCGACCTGAAATTTTGCTAGGATCAATTAGACATCAAGAGCAACATTCCTGTGAAGTTTCATGAAAATCCTTCAAGTAGTTTCACAGGAATAGTCGCTACAAGTTTTCATTATATAACTCTATGTAAACAAAGATGGCCGCTGACAGCCATGTTTAACGTCGAATCAAAATAATGTTTGACTCTGATAACCATCATGTCATGCTGATCATTTTACAAAAAGTCCAATATCAACATCACTTATAGTTTTCAAGACGTAGTCGCTACAAACTTCTTTTTTAAAAAAATCTAATTTTAGCTGTGGCGGCCATCTTGAATTTCTGGCCGATCTGAAATTTTGCTCGGATCAATTAAACATTAAGAGCAACATTCCTGTAAAGTTTCATGAAAATCTGCCAAGTAGTTTCAAAGGATTAGTCGCTACAAGTTTTTACAATATAACTCTATGTAAACAAAGATGGCTGCTGGCAGCCATGTTTAACATTGAATCAAAACAATTTTTGACAAGGACCAACATCATGTCATGCTGATCATTTTACAAAAAGTCCAATATCAATATCACTTATAGTTTTCAAGTAGTAGTCGCTACAAACTTGTATTTTGAAAATCTATTTTTAGCCATGGCAGCCATCTTGAATTTCCGGGCGACCTGAAATTTTGCTAGGATCAATTAGACATCAAGAGCAACATTCCTGTGAAGTTTCATGAAAATCCGTCAAGTAGTTTCAGAGGAGTAGTCGCTACAAGTTTTCATTATATAACTCTATGTAAACAAAGATGGCCACTGGCAGCCATGTTTAACGTCGAATCAAAATAATAATTGACTCTTATAGCCATCATGTCATGCTGATCATTTTACAAAAAGTCCCATATCAATATCACTTATAGTTTTCAAGATGTAGTCGCTACAAACTTCTTTTTTAAAAATCTATTTTTAGCTGTGGCGGCCATTTTGAATTTCTGGCCGATCTGAAATTTTGCTAGGATCAATTAGACATTAAGAGCAATATTCCTGTAAAGTTTCATGAAAATCTGTCAAGTAGTTTCAAAGGAGTAGTCGCTACAAGTTTTTATTATATAACTGTATGTAAACAAAGATGGCCTCTGGCAGCCATGTTTAAAGTTGAATCAAAACGATTTTTGACAAGGACCAACATCACATCATGTCATGCTGATCATTTTAGGGGAGACTCCTTAGTTTCGAATGAATGTCCATGGGGAATTTCTTATAAAACAGAAATCTAAGAGATTAAAAGCCATGTACAGGCTAGACAATAAAAAAGAAATCCACAAATGTGGTGTTTTTGACTTAGTATGACATAATAGTTAATTTTGGTGTAAATAAAGTTTTTGTACTGTGACCGGTATAGAGTCTGTAAACAGAAACTAGTAACTGGTGGCTATGTTGTAAATGGTAGCTTTATTTGATCAATACCTTCATCTCTCCATTCGACATAAGATTACGGAAAAAAAAGCCGGATAAGGTATGTAGAAATAGCATTTTTATGACAATTTGGAGTGTTTGTCATTCAATTATGGATGTGTTATATCTCAAATAAGGGACAGGTATATGCTGCCGTGTCTCTATAAATGTCATGTTTTCCTTTTTTTGAGTGCTAAGTGGGTGGGGTAAATGAATTGTATTTGTAGGCAGAGAAACTGACTTTGTTGCTTTCTAGCATGTATTTTCTATATTTTGAGAGGAAATTATATGGTCTTTCAGGAATAGGGCATGTTTGTTAGTTCTGAAAAATAGAATTCAAGTTATTTAACGTAATTAGTGTACATGTCTGAAAATAGTCTGAATTTCAAAGAAAACTGTAGATTCCGACCTTAGAAAAAGTCCCATATCAATATCACTTATAGTTTTCAAGAAGTAGTCGCTACAAACTTGTATTTTGAAAATTTATTTTTAGCCTAGGCGGCCATCTTGAATTTCCGGCCGACCTGAAATTTTGCTAGGATCAATTAGACGGACAGACGGACGACGGACGCCGCACCACGGCATAAGCTCTGCTGATCTCTGATCAGTAGAGCTAAAAACCGCCTCATTCCCCGTGTATCTCATTTTTAAAGAGATAAAGATGTTCAATTTTAAGACCTAGAACACAACTTTTGGCAGGTTTGGGTATGTTCGCTTTCGTTTTTGATTTAAGCAGATTAAAATATTTGTTTAAGACAGAAACTGGGCATTTCTGTTAACTTTTGATTGTTGCATTGTGCTGCAGTTAGTCACTACCCAATGTTTGAAAAGGATTAAGCAGGGTTGCCCCATATACCACTGCAAGGTCGAGCACATCCAACTTCAACAGCTTTTTTTGTAGTTTGCAGAGGGCTGAACGCCTGCACTTGAGGTCCATTTATAGACACACGCAGGATATGATCAAGTAAAAGAAATGTTCTTCACCTTTATTTCTTTCTAAAGCAGTTTTATTGAGTTATTTATTTGTTTAATAAGTAACTCAATAAAACATTCATTAAATACTTTTAATGCAGACTTCAGTAATCGGGCCAGTCTGTCTTATTTATTTTATAAGCAACTAGAACTATCACGGAAGGTGATGAATACCCCCGCTTAAATTCTTAGTAAATTGAATGTTCTTTAACGGCTCATCAACACAGTATAGGTTATTTAGAGCTGCCCCAGAGAGAGGGGAAGGATACATAGGAATCCGGGAACCTGCCCTACTCTTATTATCGAATAGATTCCTATGGTTCTTTAACGTGCTCGGAGGATAGACCGATACACGGGACCGCCCGGTTTACGTCCCCATCCGACAGACAGGGCTAAGGGAACGTGTCTTGCCTAAGAACACACTGACGGAACTCAGTGGCACCACGGAGGATTGAACCCGCAGCCTCCGGTTACAAAGACGGACCGGGCTAAGGGAACGTGTCTTGCCCAAGAACACAATGACGGAACTCAGTGGCACCACGGAGGATTGAACCCGGGGCCTCCGGTTCAAAATCCGCCTCAAACAGAGGGCTATAATTTGTAATAAATTAGGCAATCAACAATGGGTGATGTACATGGACATAAGGTCATCAGTTGTTATGTGTATACAGTTTGGGAACAAACCATTCGAAACTGTTTGAAGAATGCAAGTAATGACAAGAGAACGTTGGCATTAAAGCCGGGTTTTCCATAATGTGAAAGATGAGTCATTCGAATAGTGTATGCATGATGTTCATAAAAGATGTTAGTTTCTTTTAAACATACAATATTTGTGATACAACTTTGTTTAATACTGACAAACTGGATGTAAACTTAAAGCAAATTCTAAGTAAAGAAATGTGACTAATTATGAAAATATTCAAGGGGGATAATTCCGAAAATATTTTGAAACTGTTATTCTATTTTTAATAAAAGTGACCATAACCCCAGTGACCTCAACTGCGATCAAGTTTCCTTTTCATATTAGCTACCTATCCAGACGGTTTCAGGCCAATATCTCATTCTTAAAGGGACACTGTCCGTAAGTAAGCAGATATTGAGCATAACCAAATAACCGTCTGACCTTTATTCAGTGAAATGTATCCATGAAAACATGAGCATAGACCCTAAGAAGTCTGTAGTAATACATTCGTGAGTTTGAAAAAAAGAAGCCTTTATTATTATTTGTAAATAAAGTGGGACCCACAGTATTTACCTTTTCTGCGATCACGTGACTTCCATTAGCGCATTAGGTTTTCACCATAGTATGTATTGTGTAATATGTATAGCCCGCTTAGCTCAGTCTGGAGCGATGTCGACAACTTCACCCTCACGCTCATTATTATTACCGCGAGTGTATTTTTAGTTTGGGCTGCGAGTTCAAACGCCCGAAGCAGTTTTTCTCTTTTTTGTACCGCGATTGAATTCAGTCTTTCAATCTTGCTTTTAATTAGTAAATATTCAATAATGTTTAGTGTGTAATGTTTGCGAACATAATTAGTGTGTGTTTTATAAGCTAAAAGTTACGGACATTGTCCCTTTAATTGAAGTTATTGAGCGGAAACTGGTTTTCTATTTTTAGTAACAGTGACCTTGACCTTGAACGGGTTACCCAGTGACCCCAAATACAGTCCCAAGCTTGTTTTTTTTACATAAGCCACCTATCTAGAAAGTTTTTTGCCAATATCATTCCTGACTGGTTACTGAACGGAAACCGTTTTTCTATTTTTAGTAACCGTGACCTTGACCTAGAACAGGTTACCCAGTAACCCCAAATGCAATACCAAGCTTGCTTTTTATAGAAGCAGAATTTTTTTGTCAATATCTTATTCCTAACTGAAGTTACTGAATGGAAACCGTTCTTTTTTTCAGTACCTTATGTGACGGCACATACTTTTCAGACGGTAAATCGGCCGTTTTACGGTCGCAAATATTAGACGTTAACCAATGGAGAAAGGTGTTCATAATATTTTTTTATTTTTTTTGCATTAGAATAAACAACTGTAACCAAACATGTATCAATTAAATGTCAATAACTTAACATACAAGAGACTGAGTCACACATGAATGAACATCGATGATACGCATGGCTGCAAACTATATTAAGAGTGTTACTGAACTGTCTACAGCTAATTCATACACAATGGTTCAAGAAAAGGTGTAACATTTTTAATGTATATAATAATAATAATATTATAGGCTGCCTGGTTAACTCAGCGCATAGCTCACAGTTCTCACCAATGAGACCCGGGTTTGAAACCTGGACTGGGAAGTATATGAGATGGTACGATGGTGACCAAATTGGACAGATGGGTGTTCTCCGAAATCTCCCGTTGCCATTCAAAGTGAGAACACGACGTGCCACCATCTGCGCTGTTGGTTTAAAAGTTCACAAGAGCTTATGGATTATTGATTTTTGTATGTAACTCGCCGACTTTAAATAAAGCTGATTATATTTAATATGTATTATTACACTGATAAATGTCACTTACCTGTAATTCCAGTAGTGGCAATGAGGAGTCTTTAAGACACTGTATAAGTGTTGTAACGCTTGACTTGAGTTTGTTGTAGAAGTAAGGGTCAGGAAGAACGTATCCTGCCAGAATATATTCTAATTGCTCCAACACTCTGTGTGCCACTTGATGCAGCTTCATGCCATGCGTCGGCGGGTTCTGAATACTCGGGAGTTTGTCTTCACATGGTGTGGCCTGATACATGCAAATATATACCGGTATATTAATAACATCTTGTGTAGAATTTCAAGTCTTGAACAAATGTAAAATGTGTGTGATCTCTATATACAAATGTTGGACCCCTGGAGCAGGACCCTGTTTAAACCCAGGCACTACCTTTAAACAAAATTGATAGTCTACTAGGGTACAACAATCATTTATGTAAAACATTTAACTCTGTTCAGTGGTTCGTGAAATTCTTGAAGATTCAGGTTTTCAGTAACCATGGCCATCTTGGATGTTGTGTTGATCTAATTTTAACAAACTTGAAAACCACAGATTTAAGGATCTGCAAGTGAAGTTTGGCCAATATCAGAAAAGTTGTTTGAGAAATTGTTTAAGCAGATCTTGACAGACGACGACAGCGATGGACGGTATTAATATAGTTCACTTTTGAATCTCTGGCTCAGTTGAGATCCAAAGTTTTATTAAGAACTCAAGATAATGAGCAGAAATCGTTGAGTCCCATTTTCCAAAATAGGCATAGAAAGCAGCATAAACATTTATTTGAGAAAATGTTCAGCTTGACCAAGATTGTCTTTATTAAAGTTATAATCATAAGTGCAAAACAACACAATTGCTTTCACAAGGCTAAAATGAGTGTATAACAATAGAGCAAATGCATCATCTGCCCTGGGCTGTACATTTGCCATTGAGCTACGGCACCACCTTGCCCAAGCATTACCCACATTTATGTCTTTATACAATATTAAAAGGAAGAATGTCATAACTTATGCATGTCTATTTCTTAGTGTAATAGTTTTGTGTTTATCAATTACATTCATTTAACTAAAATGCATTAATTTTCCGTGTCTAGCATTTAAGGAAATGCACTCCATGTTAACCATAAACTTTATTTTTGTTCCCGTAAACAGATTAGGGTCTGTAGAATAATAGTGTAAAAATATAGACCTGTACGACCCTAGTGGGGTCATCCAGTGTTAGATTGGCCACAATACAGCCCGAGTCCAGCACGGCTCCTTGACGCTTCACATAGTGAATACTGCAATGTAAAAGCACTGTTTAATAAGAGCAATAACATTTTCAAAGTTTTCTGAAGCTGATAGGCTAAGCTCCCAGAAAGGTTATCCATAAACTCATAGGGATCAAACTCAAGACCACTAAGACAGTTACACTGTATGTTAGCAACTGAGCTACACCACCTAGCCAAACCATTACCACATGCTCATCTTTTATGCCAAGAACGATGTCATAAATAATGCCTGTCTTTATTATTTTACCTCTAACCCTTCGTCTAAAAATCAGTGATGGAATTTTAAATGTGAATAATTTGTGTAAGTTTTATGAGTTAAGCCTAAAATAATGACAGAAAGTTCAATTTAAAATATATATAAAACAAAATTATATGAATTTGCAGATGATTATAAGTATTTCAAAAACGTTTTTATTTTTAAAGCAAAATGCTTTATGTAACTTATATTGGCTGACAGCAAGATTTAATTCCGTACCACCCACTCTCTGTGACGCGTAGTTCCATGACAAGATTTAATAACGTACCACCCACTCTCTGTGACTCGTAGTTCCATTGACAGCAAGATTTAATTACGTACCACCCACTCTCTGTGTCGCGTAGTTCCATTGACAGTAAGATTTAATTACGTACCACCCACTCTGTGACGCGTAGTTCCATTGACAGTAAGATTTAATTACGTACCACCCACTCTCTGTGACGCGTAGTTCCATTGACAGCAAGATTTAATTACGTACCACCCACTCTCTGTGACGCGTAGTTCCATTGACAGCAAGATTTAATTACGTACCACCCACTCTGTGACGCGTAGTTCCATTGACAGCAAGATTTAATTACGTACCACCCACTCTCTGTGACGCGTAGTTCCATTGACAGCAAGATTTAATTACGTACCACCCACTCTCTGTGATGCGTAGTTCCATTGACAGCAAGATTTAATTACGTACCACCCACTCTCTGTGACGCGTAGTTCCATTGACAGCAAGATTTAATTACGTACCACCCACTCTCTGTGACGCGTAGTTCCATTGACAGCAAGATTTAATTACGTACCACCCACTCTCTGTGACGCGTAGTTCCATTGACAGCAAGATTTAATTACGTACCACCCACTCTCTGTGACACAGTAAGATTTAATTACGTACCACCCACTCTCTGTGACACAGTAAGATTTAATTACGTACCACCAACTCTCTGTGACACAGTAAGATTTAATTACGTACCACCCACTCTCTGTGAAACAGTAAGATTTAATTACGTACCACCCACTCTCTGTGACGCGTAGTTCCATCACCATTTTCATCACCTCCATCTCCGCATAGACGTCTCCACTAAACACGTGGCCACCATCCTCAACAACAAAACTGATCAACTTCCCCGCTGAAGGAGATCTGGTAAGAAAATAGTAATGTATATATATTGTAGTGGCAGAGGCATCTTCATCAATCATCGTATCATGAGGTTTAGCTTACAATGGCAGATTTCCTCATCAAAGGATTTGAAGCTCAAATATGACCTTGACTTTTGGCATGAGTACATGCTTATAGAACGCAACTTTTGAGATGCATTATTGTTAAATCATGTTCAAAGTTATAGAGCTTACACAAACATCGTCTATAATGTTACTTTATCCACAATATTTTTAATGATATTTTTTGTTCAAAGTTTGATGCAGTGCTTGTCTAGGATGTGCAGATGACAGAGAAGTGTGCATATCGTGATTAGTTTAGTCAAATAGTACATATAACAGACTTGTGGCAACTTTTAAGTAACAGTTACCTTAAAACTGTTGGATCATTTTCTTTCTGTAGAACACAGGTCTGGTTGCCAATGGTGACCCTGTAGTTACTGGTCTGGTCCTTCATGTAGGTGGTGTAGCTGGAGCCATCTATGGACAGCAGGAGACCCCCGTCACTCAGTCTGTGGGCCTCCAGCTCCAGTACCGAGTCATTCATCGACAGGAAGTATCGGATTGGTCCCATTTTTACAACCTGTCGTCATTTATTTACAAACATTTAGTAAATTATCTAAAATTCAATTCTGAATACATATTTGTAGTAAATTACATGTATTTACAAATTTTAAAAGACTTGAACACTTATTACATAAAGATCCTATAGTATATAAATGCACACGTTATATTACATAAAGATCAATATAGTATGTGAATGCACAAGTTATTAACGTACACATATTACATAAAGATCCATAGAGTATATAAATGCACACGTTATTAACATACACATATTACATAAAGATCAATATAGTATATAAATGCACACATTGTTAATGTTCACATATTACATAAAGATCCATATAGTATATAAATGCACACATTATTAATGTACACATATTACATAAAGATCCATATAGTATATAAATGCACACATTATTAATGTACACATATTACATAAAGATCCATATAGTATATAAATGCACACGTTATTAATGTACACATATTATATAAAGATACATATAGTATATAAATGCACACGTTATTAATGTTCACATATTACAAAAAGATCCATATAGTATATAAATGCACACGTCATTAATGTTCACATATTACATAAAGATCCATACAGTATATAAATGCACACGTTATTAATGTACACATATTACATAAAGATCCATATAGTATATAAATGCACACGTTATTAATGTTCACATATTACATAAAGATCCATATAGTATATAAATGCACACATTATTAATGTACACATATTATATAAAGATCCATATAGATTATAAATGCACAAACTATTAATGTTCACATATTACATATAGTATATAATGGCACACGTTATTAATGTACACATATTACATAAAGATCCATATAGTATATAAATGCACACGTTGTTAATATTCACATATTACATAAAGGTTCATATAGTATATAAATGCACACGTTATTAATGTACACATATTACATAACGGTCCATATAGATTATAAATGCACACATTGTTAATGTACACATATTACATAAAGATCCATATAGTATATAAATGCACACATTATTAATGATCACATATTACATAAAGATCAATATAGTATATAAATGCACTCATTATTAATGTACACATATTACATAAAGATCAATATAGTATATAAATGCACACGTTATTATTGTTCACATATTACATAAAGATACATATAGATTATAAATGCACACATTATTAATGTTCACATATTACATAAAGATCAATATAGTATATAAATGCAGACGTTATTAACGTTGTTAACGTACACATATTACATAAAGATCAATATAGTATATAAATGCACTCATTATTAATGTACACATATTACATAAAGATCAATATAGTATATAAATGCACACGTTATTATTGTTCACATATTACATAAAGATACATATAGATTATAAATGCACACATTATTAATGTTCACATATTACATAAAGATCAATATAGTATATAAATGCAGACGTTATTAACGTTGTTAACGTACACATATTACATAAAGATCCATATAGTTATAAATGCACACGTTATTAATGTACATATATTATAGAAAAATCCATATAGATTATAAATGCACACGTTATTAATGTTTACATATTACATAAAGATCCATATAATGTTCACATATTACATAAAGATCCATATAGTATGTAAATGCACACGTTATTAACGTACACATATTACATAAAGATCCATAGAGTATATAAATGCACACGTTATTAACATACACATATTACATAAAGATCAATATAGTATATAAATGCACACATTGTTAATGTTCACATATTACATAAAGATCGATATAGTATATAAATGCACACATTATTAATGTACACATATTACATAAAGATCCATATAGTATATAAATGCACACATTATTAATGTACACATATTACATAAAGATCCATATAGTATATAAATGCACACGTTATTAATGTACACATATTATATAAAGATCCATATAGTATATAAATGCACACGTTATTAATGTTCACATATTACAAAAAGATCCATATAGTATATAAATGCACACGTCATTAATGTACACATATTACATAAAGATCCATATAGTATATAAATGCACACGTTATTAATGTTCACATATTACATAAAGATCCATATAGTATATAAATGCACACATTATTAATGTACACATATTATATAAAGATCCATATAGATTATAAATGCACACACTATTAATGTTAAGATATTACATATAGTATATAATGGCACACGTTATTAATGTACACATATTACATAAAGATCCATATAGTATATAAATGCACACGTTATTAATATTCACATATTACATAAAGGTCATATAGTATATAAATGCACACGTTATTAATGTACACATTACATAACGATCCATATAGATTATAAATGCACACATTATTAATGTTCACATATTACATAAAGATCAATATAGTATATAAATGCACACATTGTTAATGTACACATATTACATACAGATCCATAAAGTATATAAATGCACACATTATTAATGATCACATATTACATAAAGATCAATATAGTATATAAATGCACTCATTATTAATGTACACATATTACATAAAGATCAATATAGTATATAAATGCACACGTTATTATTGTTCACATATTACATAAAGATACATATAGATTATAAAAGCACACATTATTAATGTTCACATATTACATAAAGATCAATATAGTATATAAATGCAGACGTTATTAACGTTGTTAACGTACACATATTATAGAAAAATCCATATAGATTATAAATGCACACGTTATTAATGTTTACATATTACATAAAGATCCATATAATGTTCACATATTACATAAAGATCCATATAGTATATAAATGCACACGTTATTAATGTACACATATTACATAAAGATCCATATAGTATATAAATGCACATGTCATAAATGTTCACATATTACATAAAGATCTATATAGATTATAAATGCACATGTTATTAACGTTCACATATTACATAAAGATCCATATAGTATATAAATGCACACATTATTAATGTTCACATATTACATAAATATCCATATAGTATATAACTGCACATGTTATTAATGTTCACATATTACATAAAGGTCCATATAGTATATAAATGCACACGTTATAAATGTTCACATATTACACAAAGATCCATATAGTATATAAATGCACAAATTATTAATGGTCACATATTACATAAAGATCAATATAGTATATACTGCACATATTATTAATGTTCACATATTACATAAAGATCCATATAGTATATAAATGCACACATTATTAATGTTCATATATTACATAAAGATCCATATAGTATATACATGAACATGTTATAAATGTTCACATATTACATAAAGATCTATATAGTATATAAATGCACATGTTATTAATGCTCACATATTACATAAAGATCCATATAGTATATAAATGCACACATTATTAATGTTCATATATTACATAAAGATCAATATAGTATATACATGAACATGTTATAAATGTTCACATATTACATAAAGATCTATATAGTATATAAATGCACACGTTATTAATGTTCACACATTACATAAAGATCCATATAGTATATATGCACATATTATTAATGTCCACATATTACATAAAGATCCATATAGTATATACATGCACACGTTATTAATGTTCACATATTACATAAAGATCCATATAGTATATAACTGCACATGTTATTAAAGTACACATATCATATAAAGATCCATATAGATTATAAATGCACACATTATTAATGTACACATATTACATAAAGATCCATATAGTATATAAATGCACACGTTATTAATGTACACATATTATATAAAGATCCATACAGATTATAAATGCACACATTATTAAAGGAGCCCTTTTATACCTCTTTTTTCTTGTTTATATTTATTAATGAACACTATATAAACACATTGCAACTCATGTTTTGCTGATATAACGCTTTCTGTGCTTTTTATCGCCAGGTAAAATATCACCTGTTGACCGATACAATATCCGTATTCGCCTCGGGTTTATTTCCGCTGATTTCCGGTGTGTGACGTCACACAAAGTACCGCGCCATATCTGACAGATTGACGACACATATTTTATTGAGATAACTTAGATCATACTTTCTTGAAGCATTAAAGGAAACTGTCACCGAAAGTATGAAATACATAGGGATGAAACTGTTTATTGACTGCAGACTCATTTCTGAGAAAAGCGTGTTCCATCACAGAAGTTCAGGGATTTGCTCTCCTGTAACATGAAGCCGTGGCTTAACGTTTTCTCTGACTTTTGGCAAGTGGATTAAAAACATGTCTACGAACGGCAAGACGATTTTGGAAATGAACCGTCCTCCGACATGCATACATGTTTGACTTTTTAATGTGCGGGCTTTCCGTAGAGATTCTCTGCCCTAGACATGAATGAATGAATGAATGAATGGTGTTTTATTGCACGTCGACACATAAATAGGTCATATTGTGCGCAAAAAACCGATGAGTCATGAAAGAATGAAGTAGTAATTAAAAATAATGTAATGAATGGTGTTTTACGTCACGTCGACACATAAATAGGTCATATTGTGCGCAAAAACTGATGAAAGATGAAGAAATGAAGGATTACTTAAAAATTAATGTAAATATATCAAGTTCAAACTATTAAAAAATAAAGGATGATACTGCCATAGACATAAACTGATACACTGATTTTATAAGTGTACAACTTACCTAAAATGATCATTTATTATCCATTTTACAGTAAAATGATAATCCAAAAAATAATTATGATATGAAATACATTGGTTTAAATCTATTATCTAGGTACTATGCATTGTTTGAACGGAAAAAATACAGGTGTCAGTGCAGTGACGTCTTACAAGAAACGTTTACACACGGTCTGAAAATTGTCCACACGTTTTTTGGTCAAACGCAAGTCACATGATGCATATGTAAACGTCCTTTTGTAACAAACCCAGATGTCAAATAAATGAGACTAACCGATTGCATACTTTCATAGTTTGTCTTTGTTGTTTGTGTTTATTAACATATCACTTATTATGCGCCTATCAACGTTTTACTCCACTGAGGTGGCGGCAGGCATACACAGTGGGAATTAGACAAATGCCCACATTAATCGCATAATTGTCATTCGAAGGTCTAAGGGTAAGAGTTATATAAATATCACCATTCCATGTTCTGTCCAAGTTCTTCTCCAGAATTCTCTATTTTTATCATACGGCCAAAAAGAAAAAAATAGGTGTGTTTCCTACTGCATGCTCTAAGAAATTAGGGTCGGTAGGTAGGGATTTTATTATTATTTATTTTTTTTTGGAGCAAGATATTGTGAGATTCTACACGTATTTATCTCATAAACCCCATACATGTTGATAATACAACTGAAAGTTGCTCTGTGATGTATATTGTGATAAATCATTGTTCAGAACATTTTTTTTTTTTTTTATAATTATTTTTTTCATGAAAAGTTTTAGAGACGGTCCCTTAAAAATAAGTTCGGTCGGGCCACCGGAAACACATGTTGTTTTTTTTTGGCCTAAGTAATAAATCGGGCTACAGGTATTGCTAATTCAAAGCATATATTACCTTTTTTCAAGCATGTTAATAAGATCTCACATATTTACCCCAATATTTTATTTTTTTTAATTATTTATATAAAAAAAATGGCCCAATAAAATTATGTTCCGGTTTCTGACCAACCCGTTTTTAAGGGCTGATCTCAAACATTTTATGCCAAATCTAATTTCTGTATCCTGTAATATATGATGATATCAACAAATATATGTTTTAAGTTAGTTTATCAGGTTACAAAATAATGAGTGAAGAAAAATATAATTCTCACTACTTATCTACCCTATTTGTTTGAGCAGGTAATGAGCCACATATATAATTTTATTTGGTATTATAATATTATGTCTAATTATAAGGTTTATATTCCCATCGCTATTCATTTTTCTTATGTAGTAGCCTCTTTTTTATAAATGAGAGCTCTATAAAGTTATATTGACCTAATTATGCTTTGTTCCATACAGCACTGAATTCAACACCACTGATGGTGAAATACACATGGTAATACAACTCTTTGATGCCATATAAGCTGGCTAAAAGTAGCTAAGTACTGCGAAATACCATAAATGCCATAAAACCCTTACTGGCCACTCAATCTAGAATATGCAGTGTCATAAAACTAACTGACTGTGTTACAGAAAGGTGATAACAGGATATGGCCAGGATCATAAAACCCTTCTTTCACTTGTTACCGAATACACAGTGTCATAAAATGACTTTGTTCTGGCTGTTTCCAACAATTTGGCCTAGAGGTTCATGTACTATAATTATTAAAAAAATATATTGATTTATAAGACATTAGTGAAATTAGCAAGCAATAATCTGATCATGTAAATCATAATCAGATCAGATAAGCATTTAAAAAAAATAGATATAATAATTTTAATCAGCTTGAAAAAAAGTACACTCTCAGAAACTGAAACATCCGAGTCGCTGTTCGCCCTGGGCATCTGTGTGACGTCATCGCCGAAGTTGGACTTCGGGTAAACTCGTAATATTCCGGATTTTTTCCCGTTGATTTCCGTAAAGGTGTGCCATGTGATATATGGAAACGTAATAATAACGTGTTTCGGTTGTGATTTTAATCGTAAGAAATATATCAATAGTTTTTATACAAATATATCTATCAGATAAATATAAGTTATAAGGGTATTAAAGGGCTCCTTTAATGTTCACATATTACATAAAGATCCATATAGCAATAACTGCACACGTTATTAATGTAATCATATTATATAAAGATCCATATAGATTATAAATGCACACACGTGTACGTTTGGACAGCCCGGTATGATCGGACGCTTGATTACACTCACAACACTGTTTGAGAGTATTTCCCGGTATAATCACGTACGATGTCATAATCTTATCCATTAACAAGAGGCCCAAGAGGGCCTGTGGACGCTCTACTGGCTCAAGATAAAGTTTATGTATAAGAGGCCATAAGTCTTTCAAAAATCACTCAACCAGAACATGGCAATGATAGGTGCAACTAGGCTTAGTACTGATCATTCTCGCCATGATTCGCTGAAATCTGGCAAGGAGTTCAGAAGAGACTAATCTGGACAAAGTTTGTGTATTAAAACATTTAAAGGGTCACAACTCTGCCAAAAATCATTCAATCCCAGAAAAAAATTGTGGTATCAAAATCCTTTAAAGTGCCATAACTCTGCCAAATATCTGTAAACCAGAACGTGACAATGACATGCACAACTAGACTTGGTGCTGATCATCCCTGCAAAGTTTCATTGAAATCTGGTGAGGGGTTCAGGAGAACTAGATCAAAGTTTGTGTATTAAAATCTTTAAAGGGCCGTAACTCCGCCAAAAATCATTCAACCGGAGCATGGCGATGATTTGCACAGCTAGACATAGAATCGATCATCCTTAAAAAGGTTCGTTTAAATCCGGCCAAGGGTTCAGGAGAACTAGTCGGAACAAAGTTTGTGTATTAAAACCTTTAAAGGGCTATAATTCTGCCAAAATCATTCAACTGGAACAGGGTGACTATGTACAACTAGGCTTGGTACTGATCATCCCTGCAAAGTTTCAATGAAATACGGCCAAATGAAGGCCCTTTCGTCTTAATATGAGGCCAAGATATAGCATATTCAGACAATCAAGGGCCATGACTCCGATGTAAATGTTCCAATCTGAATGGTTTTCGAACTTGTCCAAGCTTTCATTGATATTAACAATCTGGTAAAGTTTCTTAAAGATCGGATGAAAGATGAAGGCCCTGTCGTCTTAACGAGGCAAAATATAGGATTTTTTTAACTAAATCAAGGGCCATAACTCCACTGTTACTGGTCTGATCTGGCTGGTTTTCGAACTTGACTGAGCTTTCATTGATATTAACAATCTAGTAAAGTTTCATAAAGATCGCATGAAAAATGAGGCCCTATCATCTTAACGAGGCAAAATATAGCATTTTTAACTAAATCAAGGGCCATGACGCATCTGTTACTGGTCCAATCTGGCTGGTTTTTGAAATTGTTTGAGCTGTCATTGATATAAACAATCAGGTAAGTTTTGTAAAGATCAGATGAAAGATGAAGGCCCTATCGAATTAACGAGGCTAAATATAGCATTTTAAAATAAATCAAAGGCCATAACTCCGCTGTTACTGGTCCGATCTGGCAGGTCTTTGAAATTGTCCAAGCTTTCATTTATATAAACAATCTGGTAAAGTTTGGTAAAGATCGAATGAAAGATAAAGGCCCTATCGTCTTAACAAGGCAAAATATAGCATTTTTAACTAAATCAAGAGCCATAACTCCGCTGTTAATGGTCCGGTTAATAGCTGGTTTTCGAACTCGTCCGAGCTTTCATTTATATAAACAATCTGGTAAAGTTTGGTAAAGAATGGATGAAAGATGAAGGCCCTATCGTGTTAATGAGGCAACATATAGCATTTTTAACTAAATCAAGGGCAATAACTCCGCTGTTAATGGTCCGATCTAGTTGGTTTTCGAACTTGTCCGAGCTTTTATTGATATTAACAATCTGTGCAAGTTTGGTAAAGATCAAATAATAAATGAAGGTGCTAGTGTTCACAAGGCTTAATATGGCATTTTTCAGCAAAACAAGGGCCATAACTCTGGTGAAATTATTTCGATTTTGCCGATTTTTGAACTTTCATTGATATAATGACACTGGCAAAGTTAAGTAAAGGTCCGATTAATACTGAAGGCCATAGAGTGTTCACAAGGGAAAAATTAGCATTTTTCAGAAAAAACAAGGGCAATAACTCCGGTGTTACTGACCCGATTTAGCTGCTTTTCGAACTTGTTTGAGCTTTCATTGATATTAACAATCAGTGCAAGTTTGGTAACGATCAAATAATAAATGAAGATGTTAGAGTGTTCACAAGGCAGAAAATAGCAATTTTCAGAAAAAACAAGGGCCATAACTCCGCTGTTACTAATCCGATTTCACTGGTTTTCGAACTTGTTCGTGCTTTTATTGATATTAACAATCTGTGCAAGTTTGGTAAAGATCAAATAATAAATGAAGGTGCTAGAGTGTTCACAAGGCTTAATATGGCATTTTTCAGCAAAACAAGGGCCATAACTCCGGTGAAATTTATCCGATACGGCTGGTTTTCAAACTTGTCCGAGCTTTCATTGATATAAAGACAATGGTAAAGTTTCGTAAAGATTTGATTAATAATGAAGGCCCTAGAGTGTTCACAAGGCAAAAGTAAACAGACGGACGACGGACAACTCGCCATCCCATAAGCTCTGCTGGCCTTAGGCCAGTAGCGCTAAAAATCGATGTTCTTAGCTTGGAGTTTATTATTATGCAAAGTGTAAAACACTTTTTGATTTGTCAAATAATGCATACGTCATCAAAACCGGCCATTTATAAACATTTCATATAGGAGCATCCTGTTAACTGTACCAGCAAATCTGAGACATTACCCAATATTGTTGGTCCTACTTCTATGAAATTTGTGTCTAATTAAGTTACGTATATGATTAAAATATAAAAATGTATATATATTCGTTTATTGTTGGGTTCATTTATTTGACAAAAATGAGCGTCCGACTGCACCATACTCCTGGTAAAATAGTGGATGGTACAATCAGACACCTTAATACGCTCAGTTCAAATTGGTTATTTCAAATGAATCATGTGCAGATATAGGCTAGGTCGTTACGCTGGAGGTATCAGTCTTACTAAGCGTCTTCCAAAACAATCAACATTAATTTAATTTTACAAATTATTATAGATCTAATAAATCTGAGTCAATCAATCTGAAACCATCGCCAGACTTCCAGCCCCAGGAAAATGGAGACAAATGATGGGT
>JAWPHD010011503.1:0-83320 GCA_037043455.1 Cyrtodaria siliqua
CAGCTTTAACTTTCGTCATAACAGTTTATTGTGCAAATATCAAAACTGAGAGTAATACAAATTCCAGCACAAAATGTAGCAAGCATTATGAAATTGGGAGCCGCTATACAAAACTCTAGGTTTACAAGCGTAAAGAGCCATTCCTTATAAAATTATAAATGCGAACATCCTTAATGATATTGTGGTACTTACAAATATACTTCTCATGCATCATTTTAAAATTTTGTTTGCTCATGCTCCCGAAAAATTTCGGCGGAACTGATATATTGTAGCTGGCCCTTTATCCCGTCAGTCCGCATATTTTGATTCACAGTGCTAAAAGACAATGAGCAAAGTGAAGAACACAAGACTCATAATTCTATCTTGACTTTAATTTGAGTTATTGCTTTTTTTTAATTTATACATAGAGTTTAATTATCATGATTTTTTCTGTACGGGATTTCTATCCTGAGGGAAAATGCGTCAGCATAACAGCACGAGTTTGTTTATTCGGACGTGTTTTCACGAGGATAGAATTTATGTGGCTAGCGGAAAATATTGCCATAGGGAATTATTTTCCCGTAGTTATTATAATTTGTTTCCTTCTCTCAGAAAGCACGGTTTGCAAGAAATGTAATATTTATAATTAGTGACCGGAGCATAAATTGAAAACTAGTAATGTGACTGGCATACACAAACTGACACAATGATACAAGGCAACACACGAACTTGAGCTTGTGTAAATACGGAATTATTCTGAGTACAATTACTTTGTATTTTTATAATACATATTTATTTCCAGACTAGAGCGGTCGGATAAAAAATATATGATACATATTTATCAGACCGCTCTCGTCTGGAAATAAATAAAATGTAATTCTTCTTTTAATTGGTTCGCAAGAATATGTAATTAATGCCGACCTTTGTGTAAAAAAAAAAAAAATAGCCAAAAAACCTACATATGTTTATTGTTATGGACATTTTCTCTTTACTTTAATGCTGTCCACTTATAAAACTTCATTTACGAAAAGCATCCAGCTCAGAAAGCATTCATCGGTTCTACCAATATTCCTGTTTAAAAACACATTAGTTATTAAGTGCCCCCTTTAAATCATATGCTCGGGTGAGGATGGGTGTGGGGTGTGGGGAACATGGGAAATACTATCACAATCACAATTGGCAAATACTTCAATTTCTTCCAGGTTTCACAACTTGCAGTTATCCGACATTTGATGACGCATCTTTGAAAAATGCCACGACGTTCAAAACTGAAGACGAAGCTGATAAGAGAGTGATCAAGTTCGGAAAAACAACGGGGCTTACGAAAGGAACATTGCGTCTTAATGGAATAGCGGTAAAAATAACAGATGCAAAATTAAAACTGGAAATACAATCGCAAACAGAATATGTAATGAAGGGTCAACTTGAAATTGACTCTCATGCATTGGACAATATATTCTTTCAAGCAGGGGATTCAGGGGCGGCGGTTTTCCAAGTAGACACAAATAATGCGCTTCATTTCATTGGCATGGGTATCGGATTGACATCCTACTTAACATGCATCGTTACTCCCGCGAATACCATTTTGGACTCTCTCCGACAGAAATTAAATGCAGAAATTTCACTATGGAGATTTAACACCAAAAACAATAAGATGGTACATTAGTATGATCTGTACCTATACCAATATTGGGCCGAAACGTGTTTTATATCTATTGGCCATGTTTAGCTATACTGGCCGATGTCTAACATAGCTAACACAGAAAAATTTAATGCATGGGTATCACTATGGAGATTTAACTCCAATAATCAAATGGAACATTACTGAGTGTGCAATATATTGGCCAGAACTGTGTTTTATATCTATTGGCCATGTTTATCTCTACTGAAACACAGAAATTAAATGCACTGGTATCACTATGGAGATTTAACACCAACAATGAGACGGAACATCTCCTATACACATAATAATGGACAAAATACATATCTACCTATACACATATTGGGCAGAAACGTGTTTTCCATCTTGTCTTGTCGTGCCCTCAATGGTTTATTTTCTTGCTGCTCTGGCTTCTGCCAAGTCATTGAGTACTTTCTTTGTGGCTTTCTAGGCTCTTGTATTTTGTATTTATATATACACGAGCATCTTTGTATTTTACATATATTGCCTATTAATGCCGTCTTGTTGGTTAGAGAATAGTTCATGTCGGGGATTTCTTTATTTACACTGTTCCGTTTTATTGGGATGATAGTAGGGTAAGTGTGAGGTTTGGTGCACCCTAGAACCTGGTTTAAACGCCCAGCGGCCTTTTTTGCCACTGACCGTTCCAAGGCGATAGCCCTATTGTCAACCCCTTTTTGTGTTTGTGACGTCATATGCCTTTATTCCTTATTAACATTGCCATTCATCGCAGAACTATTCATGACTTCATGTCTATTAACGTTCAGAGGCACTTCTGGCCATGTTTAGATCTCCTAGCCTATGGCCAGTTTTGCGTGTTTTGGGGTGTACTGTGTTCTGTGAAAGCTACATTTCCTGTTTTACTTTTATACTTATTTTTATTTATTTCTATTGGCCATGTTTAGTTCTACTGGCCGATGGCCAACATAGCTAACAGAAATTAAATGCACGGGTATCACTATGGAGATTTAACACCAACAATCAGATGGAACATTACGGAGTGTGCAATATATCTATAAAGATATTGGGAAGAACCGTGTTTATAACCACGCAAAGTGGGTGTGAGGCGGGGTGCTGGAAACACATTGTTCCGTCCGTCTGTCCGTCTGTCCGTAGTCCGGGCTATTTTTCAATTACCCATTCTTAGAATTTCGCGAAACTTGCTAGGAAGTATCAATATCGAGTGGACATGCGCATACTATCACGACGTTCTGGTTTAATAATTTTTCACTGAGTTAAGGCCCTTTTTATTTTCAAAATAATATAATACAAATTGCTTGTCCGGGCTTTTTGTCTAAAACTCCTTTTTGAATTTCGCGAAACTTGCTAGGAAGTATCAATATCAAGTAGAGATGTGCATACTGTCATGACGTTCCGGTTCAATAATTTTCCACTGAGTTATGACCCTTTGTATTTCTAACTTAAGAACACAGTTCTGCTGAACTCGACAATTACTGTGCATTTCATACTTGGTAGTCAAATAGAAAATTCTTGTCCGCGCTATTTCTCTAAAACCCCAAGTTATAATTTTATGTGAAACCCATGTTATAATTTCGTGAAACTTGCCCCGAAGCATCAATATCAAGTGGAGATGCGCATATTGTCGTGACGTTATTGTTCGATAATTTTCCGCTGAGTTATGGCCCTTTGTATTTCTAATATATATATAAATATATATAATACAAAAAACTTGTCCGGGCTATTTCTTTAAAACTCCTTGTTAGAATTTATTGGTACTTGCTAGGAAATAAAAATATCAAGTGGATATGTGCATACTCTCGTGACGTTCCGGTTGAATAATTTTCCACTGAGTTATGGTCCTTAGTATTTTTTAATGCATTTCATACTTTGTAGTGAAATAGAAAATTCCTGTTCGGGTTATTTCTCTAAAATCACATGTTATAATTTCTTAAAACTTGCTACAAAGCATCAATATCAACTGGAGATGCGCATATTGTCGTGACGTTTCGATAATTTCCCACTCAGTTAACCATCAATATCAAGTGGAGATGCGCATATGGCCCTTTGTAATTTTAATGCATTTTATACTTGGCAGTCAAATAGAAAATTCTTGTCCGGGATTTTTCTCTATAATATATGTCTATATATCTTATAGGAACAAAGCCTTGTATGTTTACACCCCCCTCCCCCCCCCCCCCTCAACCACCTACAAAATGTTGCCAGCGGGGGTATTTGTCCTCCTCCGGCGACAGTTCTAGTTCATGTCTATTAACGTTCAGAGGCACTTCTGACCATGTTTAGCTCTACTGGCCTATGGCCAGCATAGCATTTGGGATTGGTGAAAACAAGTCATTTGTACTCACACCTATTCCAACTACGTCACTCCATCCACCATCCCTACCTCCACCTATAACTTTTTTAAATAATATTTATGAAGTTATCTTGATCATAGAAGAGTCATTTTACAAATTAAAAAACACTAGCCAGTCTGATTAGGGACAACAGGGTTATGAACCTTAGATTATTTAAAAATATTCGGATAATTTTGAATACTAGGTCCTTTCGTCCCCACCCTGTCAACATTTTAGAGCATGGACATGTTCACTTAATTTCCACCAAATGTGTGATATGTGTATTAATGAAATCACTCAAAAAAATGTTTGTACATCATACAGCGTTAAACCAGTATAGAAAAGCAGGCCAACTTGGACTTTATGTTTTCCTGCTAAAAATAGAAAAGATGTAAAAACATACTGGATATATTGGAGCCGACATTGGCTACAATGGCAGTAGACCGTTGTATTATGAATGGTAAAAAAAACATGAATAATTGATCATATCATATAGTTTGTCTTGATTAATTAACAAATTAGTTTAAACATAACTGTCATATTTTACCCAGCCATGTATAACTAAACCCCAATGCATAATTTACATCGTATGTATTAAGTTCAGACCTTCATGGATCCGTGCATCATGTACTAACTATCCTTTCCGTGCTTAAACATAACATACATCAGAGATAGTGTTTACGCCAATAACATTCTCCTTAGCTGATTTGTTGGAGACACACTATTATTTTGTTGCATTTTGATTTTCAATCTTTAACGGTATGTGAGTAGTCTGTGAGGTTAGAAATTGAGTGTGTAGCTTTGAATGTACAGTAACATCAAATGTACATTTACACCCAGCCATAGGCTTACGAGTAACTGGTAATTAAATTTGTTTTCAATACAATGAACAGTAGGATATTAAGGCAAATATTTGCATCAACAGAAATTCATTGATATATGAAACACACCCTCACACTAATTAAAAACACCCACTGCATATAAGCACGAACTCACAAGCAACGTTTTATTACATGCACACAATTATTTCAATATGTTTCTTTATATTTTGGTCCTAGTTGTGTTTACATGTTTATAAGGTTCCCCCCCCCCCCCCCCCCACACACACCACTATGTTATTGTTGAATGTTGTAAATTTGAGCGCGCCATATTTCCTTGTATAATTTCATGTACATGCTATGTTATATTATGTTACTAAACCATTTGAGATAATGATGTGCACACAGTATGGGCCGTGAGCTAATAAGATAACCCCCTAACCACCCCCCGGGGGGGATTTTGTAGACCTATTTTTCTGAAAGCCCATTATGTGTGTAGTCTTTTGCATCGTGTGTGCCATCTGAGCGTTGGACATGTATCGTGTTACAAGGTGTAAAATAAGTTACCTATAAAATAATAATTAATTTTCTGCATTTTGAAGACTAAAAAGGTATGGAAGTACGGAGAGGATAGTGTGCTGCCTATATACACGGATGTCAAAAATGTTTTCGCGAAAAATTGGAAGACCACAACTGGAGCTTTTAGCCATGTCAATTTTCTATAATCATGCATTGAACATGCACACTTTCAGGTGTTGTTGTGGCACCATACTGACTAACATTAATCAGACCTACCAGACGCAGAAACAAATATAGTTGATGAATATTGTTGAACATGGCATATTTTTTTGTAAATTTGAGGTCTGCATGTCTGCATTGCTCCGTTGACTTTTATTGTTCTGTTTGATTAACTACATTCTCTATTCTATCAAATGTGTTCTTATTTTCCATATTCGAGTTACACGAATAGGCAACGCAAAAATAGTATATCATTAAGTGTTGTAGATATTGTAATGATTTTTGTTATGATTTTTACATACTGTATTAGTTTGATTAGATTTGTATTCGATGTATCAGATATAGGTTCCTCAGTAAATGCTTAGCAATGGCCTACATGCAAACTCATTAATATTCGTAAGATTGAAGCCCGTATAAAAAGGGCCTCACGCATGTACTGAGGCAGTTTTTAGGTAGGAGTTTGGATGTTATTTAGGACTTAGGTTGGATTTTATTATTCTTCATTGTTATCGTTAAAATTGTGTTTGAAATTATCATTGCTTTTATAATAGAAATAGTGCTATAAGCGTAGAAAATAAAAGTGTGTAACCAAACAGTGGATTTGTTTGTGATTTAAACTTCCAACCTAATGGACATAACTATATATATACATAAATATAATAGTTTTTACAACAATATGCAACTGAAATATGACTAAATATGTTTCCAACGGCGAATTTGGCAGACGATGGAGTAGTGACGAAGATTTTGCCGTTTTGTATTTTCATTGGTCAGTTCAAATAACTCTCAACTTCCACAACACACACAACGTATAGAGTATGCACGGTCACACCCGTCAATCCGTCATATTTGGCCAGATTCCGTTAGACGACATAACATGTCCTAGTACTGAGTACTGTGTCCAGGGACTAACAAAATACATATTTCGTCGTATCTTAAACAGAGATCTATACAAAAGGTGTAATCTTCAATACAAACTAATATACTATAGCTGATACTCGTCACCACTCACTTTGTCGTGTCATGTGTGTTCTTTATATCGTGTATATCATTCATGTGTAGATAAATCATGATAAAAGTAGTAATTTAAAAGTGTCATTATAACTAACCCTTCCAGAGATGATCTTTTATTTCTCCTTTAATAATTTAACGGATTACTTAAATCCTCCTGACCGTCCGACTACCGTGCTATTACAATATGTTATCAAAGAGTTTAATGGCTCTTAAAAATAGCAACCTTGAATACACAAAGCAGTCCTGTCTAAAAGACATTTTATCAGTCTGTAATTTGTTATGTCAATGGACATTTTTAAAACATCATGGTATACATTAACTATTGTCTGTAGTATTTATCAATACAGATTATATTCAAAAACGTTATTTTCTGTTTTTACTTTACTAACTATTTAAAGCCTGTTTTTATTTACAAGTAGTATAGATACTGGCGGTATAAGCGTACATGTAGTTTTTCCCCTTCCAACGGGTAAATAAGCAATTATCAAGTTGCCTTCAGCCGTCCTTAATGCAAAGATGCACACCCAGACGTCACTACAACTATATAAACTGATTGATTGCCCCGCTCGGGGAAAACTTCGCAGGTACCGCCAGTCTCTATATTACTTACCAATCCGGTTTATCAGTTCAACAGAAATAATATTTTGTTCATACTATTTTATCAAGGACTATTTTATTTCCCTACTGTTTGTTATCTTGTAGTTTAGTTCAAGAAGCTCTTTATATGCAATCTTCACGAACTACTTTATATTCTACTTAGACGTGCTTACCTTCCATTATTATTTTTCTATATTTGTCTTTTAAATTTTCAACTTTTTACAAATCTTTTCTATAGCTTTTTGTTCCATTATATATTAAATGAATACTACTATATAATATTTATTTTTAAGCCCAACTATTAAAATCATCATAATAATCATTCCACTTAACCAACGCTTGTTTCTTTTTATAATCACGCCGTATAACTTTATCAATTCTAAATACTTTTTGGTCAGCTTTTATCATTTCTAATTCGTAAAAGCTCCCGTCAATCTTTTGATTGTTGAAATATTTTAATTTGTAATAGGATTTGTATGTTGAATTTCATCAATAACAAATATTTCTTCCGTCCAGTTTGGTGTATACCCTTTCTCAAAACTGATTATCGAGCGTGTTGTATTAAACGTAACGGATTGTAATTCAAATCCAAATAGCCTTCCGTATCTTTAGTGTCAATAACCAGATCCTATTAATACAAGTTATAAATAGTTCCAATGTTTTATAATAAACTGTTATTTTGAACTGCTATATAACTAAATATATATTTTTTAACTTTTAAGAATCTAGTATTACTTCAAATTCAATGCAAAGCATCAATGATGCTTACTTCCAATTTGCCTAAGTTCACTGTAACCGTGCAGATAATCAAGAGCAATGGTGTGTACTGTAAATTAGCTGATGCGAGACTGATTTCTCGATCAATTTTCAGGCCTATTTATACTAAAGTTAAAGAAACGATAACTTATTTCATCATAAAATGACCAATGACCGTTGTTCGACTTTCGAATATTTGGAAACGATCAGTTTACCGCACAATAACGTTCTTTTTCCGAACAAACGAACGTTCCCAACCAACCAAAACACCGAAAGAAAACAGCAATCTTCGGCTTAAATTATATGAAAGTCTATATATACACAGTTTATATAAAGTTAAAGTGGTATTCTAACCAACAAACCTACCAGGAAACCATTCCCAAAAGTGGAATTCAGTCTATACATAGCTTTTAAAATTAACGGTTTGACAGTTGAGAATAAGAAAGCAATTACTATTTATAACGGAAGGTAAACAACTCACAATGCATCAGTTAACATGGCCGACGTCATGCCGGTAAATTCTGATACACAATTGATAAAATCATCTTTTCTCTCGGAATGTGCACTTTCATAAAAGGTAAACAGACATACATTGGCACTATATTATAATTTGCGTCTGTTACAGTTTCGGACCAAAAATTATAAATTAAAGACAAGCAATCGCCGATCAAAAGTAACGGCATGTAACAATTTATAAGATACATAACGTCAACAAATGCAGGATATGTCATGACCTTCCTCTTACTTAGGGAAAGCTCCTGCTGCCTAACCTATCCAGCATGTGTTCGCTCCATTCTATGGAGAATAAATAGTTTTCTGTGTTAACATCATACTTGATATTCATCTATAGCTAGACTTATGAAACCTATGTCTTTATAATATTTACTGCTTAATAGTTATTGAGCTTAAAACTTATGCTCAGTCACTGGATATAGTCAGTGATATACACTCCTTAAAAATTTAAGTTTTGTGTTATGTCACATGACAGCTTAACTGTTTTATCACTATTTCTGTTTCAGTTAGAACTAAATATATTATCCAGGGTTCCATAACCTGTTGTAATGTGCAGGTCTTTTTAACGACACATTTCAGTTTCTGTGAACACGATGATGGTGTCAGATTTTCTTCTGCGTCGCCTGGTTGTCTTGCATTTTCCGTCTGGGCCAAATTCCTTTCTATACGGGCAAGCGCTCCAACTATTTTTTCTAACGTTCTGTCCTGGCATCGTATCGCCGTGTTGGAGTTTATTGCCTCCACAATGCTGTCTGTTCCTTCCCTAATGGCAGATACTAGGACGTTTAATAGTCTTTCCGTTGGGGTCACATCTTCGGTCTTCCTTGTTTTTGATGCTGGCTCATCGTCGACCATTATCGTTGGCAGGGATTCGGTATCAACCCTGTTGATTTCTTCCGAATGTTCTGATTGTGAAACATTCCTACTGGTGATTGTCCCCGTACTGGTCTCCTGATAGAGCGAGTCCATCACATCTTGATACATTATTTCTGGCAAAATGTTCTCATCCTGACATGTAGTGAAATTCAAGTTTGGACAAGTGCTTAATGTAGCTACTGGAGTGTTTATCAACCCAGACGCCATTGTGGAACTAGGTGGGGTGTTGAGTGGCGGCAGTTAGTCCGCCAGATCAGATGCATTCACCATAATTCTGTTCTGGTGGTTTGTGTTGATGTAAGATACTTGAGAATTGAGTCCTATGGTATTTTCCCATTGTTCAAACGGTGTCTCTGATACTCTGGGCTGGGCACAGATCGATTCGACACTGGGGTCTTGGGATGGAAGCAATATCTGGCTGTACAGTTGAAGTGAGGTTGTTCAGGGTAGGCACAATGAAACTGGCCTGGGTGAAAGGAAATGTCTCTGTGTGGGATAACGGAATTTTGAGTCTGGGCAGGGATCTGTTTTGCTTGCTACAGCTCAACTTGGAAGGGTTAATCCATTGGACATTACTACCTCTTCCTCAACCACTTCAAAGATCCCTTCTGTGTCATCCAAAGGATCTTTTTTTCTTAGGGCGTGTCTTGCGTGCCACCTGAATGACTCCTCATTACTTAACATATTCATGTCCTTTTCATCCACGTAGATGGGATTCATTGCCCACTTCGAAATCTGACTACAGTCTGGTGTCCCTTGTCTGGCCTCTTCTTCACGATGACGGTTGTACTTCTTAGTGTGGTCAAATAGGGTTTTACGGTCCGGACATCTGAATGAGCATAACAAGCAGGACAAGAGCTGTCAGAGGACAGCGCAGCTCGACTATTCGAATTTTCAGAGAACAACAAATGATACACCCGGCATGCCATCAAACAAAGTGAAAACAAAGGGGCGAGCTTGATGTGTCAAGAAGGAAAACATTGGAATTTTCATTAAATCAAGGGCCACAATTGTTCTGTGATTTTCATAATAACCCTTTCAAAGGATACATAATGCAAATGGTATATTAAAGTTGAAAATATGAAGAAAATATGTTAAAAGTATATGTAAATGCATTTGACCTTTGACGCCCTTGTGCCTTTGACCTTTCATCCAAGGATCTTGAACTCAATAGATACGATCATCGTCCCATTTATAATAAAGAATGTAAGTTTGATGATGATTGGATAAAAAAATTGAAGTTATTTACATGTTAAGAAATGCGGACGCAAACATTAACCTGATGCTAAGAGCCTATCAGCACATAAATGCAATATGTGACCATGAACTTTGACCTATAGACGCCATATATCAAATTATTTGTAAAGTTTGACGCAGGAGCTAGTTCCACAAAGATGGGGAATAAGCCTAGGGTCTACGCTAGTTGGATGGTTGTATCCGTATGTTAAAGACCAGTAAGTGTATATATGGTTATAGGGTAAGGATCTTAACAATTTACAAGTTATGACCCAGGGGCTATGTCCCCAGAGGTGGGGACGGAGCCCGGGGTCTATGCTGGTTGAATGGTTATATCCGCCTGTTCATGCCCAGTAAGTATATATATGGTTATAGGGAGGGGATCTCAACGGTTACTAAGTTATGACTCAGTGGGGCCACCCACATCCTCATGTTTCACCTCTTGTGACCCCCGGGACGGGTCCAATTCTGACCACAATGTCACCATTTGAGCAAACTTGGTAGAGGACTACTAAACGATGCTATATACAAAATATATAAGCTGCAGCCTTTTTTTGTTTCGGAGAAGAAGATTTTGAAGTGATTTTCCTATATACTTTTATGTAAAATGTCATTTTTTACCAATTCAGGGGCCATAATGTTGTCAAAATTAATGGAAGAATTCGGGGATTGTTGGATAAGGTACAGAATTTGATGTGAAACATTATTTAAAATTTTTAATGAAGTTATCTATTGCACACAAACTTTAAGGTAAAGACATGACAATCAATGGGCCATAACTTTGTCAAAATGCAAGGAAGAGTAATGGGGATTGTTGGATAAGGTGCATAATTTGATGGGAAACATTAGTATAAAGTTTTAATGCATTAGCTGGAGTAGTATTGAATTTATAAATATATTGCACAACAACTTTAAGATGAAGCTGGGGACGACAACGCCGACGCCGTGGTGAGTAGGATAGCTTTCACTATTCTTCGAATAGTCGAGCTAAAAATGGCACCTATCCATTGGCACGTACTGCTTAAGAATGTGTCCCAGCATTCGACCCTTCCGTTTTATCTTCGCGCACCTTATGCACTGGTAAGCCCGTCCCTGATATTTGGACAATTCTCGCCGTGCGGATCCCGACGTCGAAGTTGTCCACTAGTAATCGCTTTTACAGTAATGACATCGATTACCGAAAAAAGTCCAAAAAATCCACAAAGTAATCGTTCACGAAAGTCGAGAGCAAAGCTCGACAAACAAGCCGAAGAGCTTCGCGCATAGCTCGAAGCACCGTAATTAAAAACACACACATTTATATTACCCCTAAGCTTCGCGCAGCGAATCTCCAAGTCATTCATCTTGACGACATTGTGTCGACCGCGTTCTTCATGTCCGGAGTTTACCTCGTCCGGCCTGCTTCAGATTTCTTCAGTACACCCTATGGTAAGCGGATTCAGACTTTCATCAATAAGCGTAGTTTTCAAGTTAATTATATATTTTCTTGCTTTTTACTTGTAAGAAGCAGTATGTGACGTCAAGTAGGGCTAACTGGTGCATCAACAACTCACGTTAAACATGACGTCATATACGACATTGTAAATATGACGTCATGTGCGTGATCATGCGCTAATTGCTTTGGTCTGCAATGTTTGCAAGTGAAAGTTAGACCGATGCATGAAACGGTCTGGCAATGGGGAAGTGGATGTGGGTATTTTCAGATACATCTGTGACAGTGTACTTATCTAATGCATTGTATCATAACAAAAATCAGGAGGATCATGCCTCCCCTACCCCCAACCCCGCTATGATAAGTTAAACATCGGGTCTATGCTGTTAATTGGGCATGCAGTCCAGAGGTTTACCATTAAAGATGAATGGCCACCCTTTTTGTAATATTATCAATTAACAAATATAACTCTTAAACATCATATGAACATTTCTTGATACTCCCGGGGAGAAACATATATTTAAATCCGCTACTAAGTTGCATGTAAAAATAAGTATTATTTGCATGACGTAGATACTACTTTTACCACTGCGTGACTGCACCGGGAAATGAGGTAAATCTGAATTGTATAGCTGCACAACTATTGCCAGATAATTGATAAATACATTTACCTGTGGATTAATTTACCTGTTGAAAGTTTTCTACGTGATCAAATAAAATCTTATTCTCGCTTTTCACAGATATTGCAATGTGTCAACTGTAAATATATATTGTTGTGTATTGATTTCGATAAATAAACATAAACATGTTCATGAAACAAAAATGGCCGGAAAACTTTAAATAAAACAATTAAATTTTGGTAAGCTTGGCGAAGCAAAGCCCACCGCCATGAGTTGCTCCGTTCTTCAATTCCGTGGTTGATCTTTGTTGACGTTTTCAAAGGGAACTGCATATTACAAAATGGAGTAGATTGCACATAACAAAACAACTATGTCACAATATCAAACTTCTTCTGTTGATAAAAAGAAATATAAAAAGATCGGACAGGGAAAGTGGCATTCAAGGAGGACAGTCAACCACAAAACACAGAAACAAACACGCAAACAGACAAACAAGAAGGCAAAAGCAATAATAAATGCAAACGACATCACAAACACAAAAGGGTTGACAATAGGGCTACCCCCTTGGAACGGTCAGTGGCAAAGTAGGCCACTGGGGGTTTAAACCGGTTCTAGGGTGCACCAAACCTCACACTGTGAGATAACTCTACTGTCTAGCAGGCGAAGGGAGTTGTTTTCAACCATACCTTTATAATAGTACGCCTTATCTGCGAGTGATTGTAAAACAAGTGCATTATTTTATGTTTATTAATCTAGAGATCTAAAACGGATATATGTCTCGATTCATTTTATACTGATAATAATAGCTGGACAATTTGTCAGTGGTAAAATATGTCCAGTAGTATAAATTAAACATGATTAGCAACACTATATGAACTAGCAAGGCGCGTCCGCATTGTACGCTTCGCACGAAGCGAGGACCTGAACATTAAAAAAATCGTATATCACCTACTGCGATGCAATAAGCTTCGCGAAACGAAGACACAATTCCCTTACACATTTATATTTTATAACATTCGACAAATAATGGTGAAATGGTGTTGTACCGGTTTAAACCCCCAGTGGCCTATTTGCCACTGACCGTTCCAAGGCGGTAGCCCTATTGTCAACCCTTTTTGTGTTTGTGATGTCGTTTGCATTTATTATTGCTTTTGCCTTCTTGTTTGTCTGTTTGCGTGTTTGTTTCTGTGTTTTGTGGTTTACTGTCCTCCTTGAATGCTACTTTCCCTGTCCGATCTTTTTATATTTCTTGTAAACGCCAAAACAAAAACAAGATTTATGTATCTCACAAAAGGCTAAAAACTATATGATAAATTACATGATATGCATATTAAATATGACCACTCAAAATTACATTATTAAAACAGGTCTGTCGAAATTAAAATATTTTGATTTGAAATGAAACACCAGGCCTAGATATATCGCATAGTTAAATAAAAAGTGACAACATATATAAATCATTCATCCAATTGTATTGAGCCAATAAAAATAATTTTGAATTTTATCCACTCGTATTTCCCACTTTGCTGTGGTCTCCTTCTCCCCTATCTTGACTCTTGAGATTTTAATAATATGTTCAGAATTGTCCAACATTTTTTCCAACACCTGTGCTTCAATTTCTTGTTATATTGCTTCAGCATTGTAAGGTCTTGAAAGTAGATTATTGTCATCTTGTCATAATAGGCCTCCATGGACTAAATCAACCTGGTTACTAACACTATTATAATAGGACGGAGTGCTGTATCTCGACGCGAGGCCACCAAACCCGACGGACTCTTCCAAAAGTTCGTCCAAGAGTTCGTCACCAAGCAGAACTCCTCTCTCGGACGTGACAGCAAGGAAACAGAAAACTCACGGGTTAGGGAAGCATCCAAAAGGATCTAATGATCCGATTGAACTGCACAACAGATTTGGAGACTTGGAGATGGAGGTTGATGATCCGGCACGTCAGGAAGTCCCAAAATCTCCAAAGTCACCAAGGTCTGCCAAACCCAAATGCCGTATACCCGTGCTTCCGCCTTAGTGACATCAAAATCAAATAAGGTCATTTAATGGAACTGCCGAGGTCTAAAGCCTAATAACGATGAAATCAGCTTACTTTTAAATAAACACAACCCTGTTGCATTTTGTCTTCAAGAAACTTTCTAGTGATAAGATATATTTTAAAAACAATTCATTGAATAACTATATTTGTGATACAGGTGATAAAGCTTCTGGAGGAGTTTCGATTCTTGTGAATCGAAACATTCCTCACAGAACTGTTGCGTTGAAAACTGGTCTGCAAGCTGTTGCGGTCAGTGTTACGATGCATCTAGTTATAACAAAATGCTCCTTATATTTACCGCCCAGTTCTTCACTAGACCTTAACGATCTAAATCACTTAGTTGCACAATTACCATCACCTTTTATACTCTTGGGTGATTTTAATGCACATAACGACATTTGGGGTTGTAAGGATATAACGATAAAGGCAAGAAAGTTGAGGATTTCTTAGCCAAAAATAATTTGTGTCTTTTTAATGACAACAAATCACATACTTATTTACATCCAGCTACAGGCTCTCATTCTTCCATTTATTTAACAATATGCGATCCAACGCTCTTGATGGATTTTTCGTGGAGTGTTGGTGACGACCTATGTGGAAGTGACCACTTCCCCTTATTTCTTGAAAAATATCGGCCCTCCACTCCACGAAAAAACGCAATGATGGAAACTTCGCAAAGCTGATTGGGATACGTTTCAATCTCTTTATGAGGAACATATAAAGCCTTCCGTTTTCGAGGATGTCTAAGACGCAACTGCTCTTTTTACCAAAACCCTTCATGATATAGCTGATCAAACTATTCCAAAAACCTCGGCAAATCCAAAACGCCCACATAAACCATGGTACGATGATGACTGCAAAAAGGCAGTCAGCGATAGAAAAGCTGCATTGAATGCTTTTAATTTGCGGCCAATAATTTAGATACTTTTAGAGTTTTTCGTGCGAAAGCCCGTCGTACTATTAAGGATAGCAAGAGGAAATCCTTGAGATCTTATGTCTCTAGGCTGAACTCTCGCTCATCTCTTAAGAAGACGTGGGACATGGTCCGGGAAATAAACGGTAAAGGTAATTCTAGTTGTGTAAATCATCTTACAACTGATAATGATGATATTACATCTGTCAAAGACATAACTAACACTTTGGCAGAAACTTTTTCTAAAAACTCTTCTTCTGAAGAAGAATACCAGTAGTGGATGAGACAAAATTCCTTGGTCTTATTTTTGACCGTAAATTAACGTTTATACCACACCTTAAATAATTGAAGGCCGAGTGCCTTAAAGCTCTTAATTTACTTAAAGTTGTTGCAAACACTAATTGGGGAGCAGATCGTAAAGTACTTTTACAACTTTATAGATCTCTAATCAGATCCAAGCTGGACTACGGCTCATTAGTATATGGATCGACTCGCAAGACATACTTGCAGATGCTCGATCCTATACATAATCAAGGATTACGACTCGCCTTAGGTGCCTTTCGTACATCACCAGCCGAAAGTCTATATGTTGAAGCTAATGAACCATCACTGTCTCATAGACGGGACAAGTTAGCCCTTCAATATTCCATTAAATTAAAATCTAACCCTTTAAATCCAACTTTCGATAATGATTTTAATCCTAGTTAAGTACCTCTTTTTGATCGAAAACCGAAGGCCATTCGAACATTTGGTCTTCGCATTAAACCAAATTTAAGAGACACTGAAATCGACCTTAATTTGATTGCCAAGTACAAACTACCACAAATTCCATCGTGGACTTTGGAAACACCCACAATTATTTTTGATCTTTGTAATAGTAACAAATCCAGTACAGCCCCTACTGTCTTTCAAAGCAAATTTAATGAAATTAAATCGAAATACAGTAACTTCCAACATATATACACAGATGGTCCTAAAAATGGAAATAAGGTAGCTGCGGCAGTTGTTGTTCACAAACACAGCATAAAGAGCCGCTTGCCTGACAAGGCCTCTATCTTTTCAGCTGAACTCAGGGCAATTGAACTTGCCTGAAATTATATTCAGGAATCTGATGATGACCATTTTGTAATCTTTTCTGATTCCCTTTCATCTCTTCAATCACTGGGTAATATGAAACTTGATAACCTAGTTATGCTTCACCTTTAAGAAAAGTACAATTCTCTTATAGTTGATAATGTTATTATTTTCTGCTGGTTTGTCTATGATCTTTCTTGTCGTGCCCTTAATGGTTTATTCTCTTGTTGCTCTGGCTTCTGCCAAGTCACTGAGTACATTCATTGTGGCTTTCTAGGCTATTTTTTTTTTGTATTATAGTTACACGAGCATATTTGTGTTTGTTTTAATTATATTGTCTATTGATGCTGCTTTGTTGGTTAGAGATTATATCATGGTGGGGATTTCTTTATTTACACAGTCCTGTTTAAATGGGATGACAGTAGGGTAAGTGTGAGCTTTGATGCACCCTAGAACCTGTTTAAACCCCCAGTGGCCTACTTTGCCACTGACCGTTCCAAGGCGGTAGCCCTTTTGTCAACCCTTTTGTGTTTGTGATGTTATTTGTATGTATTATTACTTTTGCCTTCTTGTTTGTCTGTTTGCGTGTTTGTTTCTGTGTTTTGTGGTTGACTGGTATCCTTGAATGCTACTTTCCCTATCCGATCTTTTTATATTTCTTCCAAGTCATGGAATACGTGGTAATTATAGAGCTGATAGTGCTGCTAAAGCAGCATTATGTTTACATATATCTAATGCTAAATTACCTTATACTAATTGTAAAATTTGTATTAACACATATATTCGTAACTCTTGGCAAGTCGCATGAGATTTGTCAGTTAACACTAAACTCCACTCAATTAAACCGTTACTCGGAGAATGGCGTTTTTCTAGTAGACCCATTCGTCGTGGAAGAAGTTGTCCTAGCCCGGTGCAGGATACGGCATACACGTTATACTCATTCATATTTATTACAAGGTGAGCATTTACCAGAATGTATACCCTGCTTTGCACCGTTAACGGTCAAACACATCTTCTTGGAATGTGTAGAGATTGATCCTATGCGTCAAAGGTACTACAATGTTAATACTATGAAAGAGTTATTTGATACTATAGATTTAAGTCTTGTTTTAGATTTCCTAAAAGAAATCAGACTATATAAATCATTATAAGGTGTTCTTATATATATTTACTTGTTTATATACCCGTTGACGGCCATTTGTTGATTTACATATATAGTTTATATTACCACCATATCATCCCTTATTTTTTTAATAGTTTTATCTTTATATATTTACATTAATTTTTAATTAATACTTCATTTCTTCATCTTTCATTAGTTTTTACGCACAATATGACCTGTTTATGTGTCGACGTGCCGTAAAACACCATTCATTCATTCATTCGACGCGATATAATTGTTATGTACTATCTTAATCGATGTAATATAACCGGTTTTCCCCCCTTTGCATACAACGGGAACTATTATGTGATATTCTACGTCTTCGAACGCGTATGTACACTGTCAATTTTACGCTATATCTTGTTAATTTGTTTTTAGTCATAGTTTTTTATCCTCATTTAAATGTATAGCTTTACATTATGCACTTGTTTTATACACTGTTTATATACACTGCTATATATATATATATATATTATATTTAGAGTTAACACTTTTCTCTATATATACATATTCAATTTATCAAGTTACACAACAACACATGTTTCAATTGTTTATTTTATTGTTCTTCATTACTAAAGTTTTTGAAATACACTAACATAGGTTTTAGGTTGATTTACCCTAAACTATATGTTCCTGAAGTTAGTTTTCTTTAAGCCTCTTTGAAATACTCTCTGCCCATTTCGGAGGTCTGTTTCCCGCGTACAATTTCAATTTATTGTGATGAACTGTTCTTTTTTTACCCTCTTTGTTTCATTGATGTCCGAACGTTTCTCTGTAATAACGAAAGGTCCATTATACGTCTTAACCAGTTTATGAGCTACACCCAAATTTCTCGTCTCATTGAGACACCATAAAATATCTCCCCTATCATATTTCTGGAAACATAACTTGCAATCATATATCTACTTGCTTTGCTTAGCACTTACTGGAAGATATTTCCTTGATATCTCATAAGCTTTAAACAGTTTGTCCTTCAGCTCCTTTACATACAGTTCTTCGGTACCACAGCTGAATTGGTCTCATTGTGACCAAATACAAGGTCTGTAGGCAGTCGAATTTCTCGTCCAATGCTTAAGAGATTTTGTGTGAGCCTGGTTGCTTCACTTGGCGTAGCTCTATATGCCCCAGCAAGACAACCAAGGTGGAGATTCCATTCATCTTGTTAACCAGCCAAATATACTTTAACCATTTTTGAGTAGTTAACTCATGTCAACCTCACTACAGGTACAGTCTCCAGAATTGGCACACCTGGACAGCACGTCACAATTATCTTGTTTCTTTCCGGGTCGATACTCAATGGCGAAATGATATTACGCCACAATTTAACAAAGCCTCCTTAATTTGTGCGACTGTTTGATCACATGACTGATCCCAGATGAATTCCTTACCCTTTCTGGTAGGTTCTACCAAAGGTCTTGACAAAGTCTTTAACAAACTTCTGTAATAGGAACCTGTGGCAACAAATTGCTTCAATTGCTTAACATCTTGTGGTCTAGACCATTGAATAATCTTGGCGATGTTTGTTGGATCTGGGCTTATACCTTCCTTAGATACAACGACCCAGAAAAACTACTATTGTTTGAAGCAAGTTAAATTTTCTGGTTTCAGCTTTAGCCCGGCCGCTTTGACTCTATCAAGAACCTCATCGACCCTCTGTATATACTGAGTAAAATTTACCCCATAGACTATAATTTCATCAATATATACTAGGCACGTCACCCATTGTAACCCTTGCAATGCGAGTTCCATGGTACTTTGAAAGGTACTTGCCGCATTGTTAAGGCCAAATGGCATTCTTGTCATTTCGTAATGTTCGTATTTACAGCAAAATGCGCACTTAGGAATGTCTTCTTTCTTTAAGTGAATCTGGAAATAACCACTGGTCAAGTCAAAACTACTGAACAGGCTAGAGAGTGTAACTGCATCGAGGCAGTCCTGCACCCTCGGCAATGGGAACCCGTCTGGCTTTACAAAGCGTTTTAACTAATACTATGGGACTTGCCCAAGGTGAAGTGCGTTTTTGAATAACTCCCATTTTGAGCAGGTCTTCAATTGCTTTCTTTTCTCGTCTGTTTGGGCGAAAGGTAATCTTTTTGGTCTCTGTTTAACAGGATAAGCATCATCAGTGTTAATTGGGTGTTCGGTTAGACTCGTTCAACCGATGTCCCATTCATCTCTCGAAAACGAGTCCTTGTATTTAACTAAAATACCTGCCACTACTTTTATTTCATATTCACATTTTCCTTTAGTTGACTTTTCAAACAATTCCTTCAGATGTTCAGGAACCTCTACTTCCACAGCTTCCGCAAAACCCATCTCTAATAAATCATGCGTATTATTACCATTCTTTAACCTTCTTATGCTATGCATGTTTTCTCCTTCTTCTGCACTTTCCTCTTCTGCTACTACACTTACAATTCTTCTATCCTCTCTGCCTACAAATTTCGGCGTCTTGTTTTAAAACTACCTCAGAAGGAAACGGATCTAGCACTCTTTTTTTACATGTTGTGGCCCTGTTGATATTCTTAAGTGTTGATGCCATCAATTGATATCTCTCCTTAAATTGATCTGTCGGTTAAAGTAAGTAATCACCGTCATTGTCTTCTACTCGCTCTACGTATATCTCTATCAGTGCTTCTGATTGTCCCGGGATTATAAAGTCATCCGCCACTACTACTTTCCTTGTTCGCTTATCCTTGCCTACTTGAAAACATCGGATCTCTACTCCATCAAGGACTATTTTGTTCTGACTTAACAACATATCAGCTGCTCCCCTTTCACTACCCCTTAAAACATCATATCCCATCAGAGCATCATCCTCATTTTCTGCTTCTATAGCCTCACTGACTATCTCATGGGATCCAAGTTTTAGAGTGAATTCAGCGTTTCCCTTCTCTTTAATGGGTAGTCCACCATCGCCCTTCAAGCACGCTGATATTACAAGATGCGGCAATCTACCTTCTTCAATCCTATCATAAACTCTGGATGAAATTACTGTATCCTGTATCCGCTGTGAAAAACTAATGGTACATTTTCTACTACTCCACAAACATAAACATCATCGCACAAACCCTTTTTCCTTTGAAACTCTATATTTTTATCTGGCTTCTGGACTCCTATAATTTCTGCTTCTTTTCTGACCGGTAATTGACCTTCAATGCCTAGGATCTTGATTGTCCTCTTCTAACTTCTCAATTATTTCGAGACATTTTAGCAGCACCTTGTTCTGCATCTCGGCTTCCTCAATATCTCCCTTAGGGATCTTATCTGGATTCTTGGAACCTTTGTCGTTTCTCCTAGATACCGTTTTCTCACCCTGTACTCTATACATCTTCCCAACTGCATCTTCAACGTCATGCATAATATCCGAATAGTTCTCTTCTGCAGCTCTTCTGGTATTATCGTTGTTTCTTCTATCTCTATTATTTTTCGTTTGAAGGAGGTTGACTACGTCTCATCTGTTGTCTCAGGCTCTTTATGATATTACACATCAAAGCGCACTTCATCATCACTGTCGCAAAATGTCACGGGTAGAGCGTATTTGTCGTACATTGCTGTTGTAAGTAGTTGTTAGTTACACCCTAATCAATTGTTGAGTTGAAACAAATTCACAATGTTCATGATATATTCAGGTAACACGGAAAACCGTGCACATTTTAAGTGGCCGCATTAGGGTGCACGGAAGGGCCGTTTAAGAAGTTTAGTTTTGTGCTAATGCACGTAAACGTATAGGTCTATCTTCCTTGCGTAAGGGTCCTTTCGTGTAGATTTTAATACTGCGAAGTTAGCCACGTATGTCACGGACTGAACGGGGGAAATAATGGTTTGGTCGTAACGTTTGCTAGAAAATCCATTGTCTTCTTGTTCTGGCCGGGATTGCTCGATAGTTGCTTTGTTTGGAGCAGGAGTTGGACGGCGAAATTCACAGGCAATATGTGGTCATTATTTATTTTATTAACTTTTATCGTACTTTTGTATTCAGTGGGCGGCGCCATCTTGTTTGGCGGTTACGACATCCGGTTAGCTTTGATGTTTCTCAAAAATTAACTTTAGACTAGCATATGATTTTGAAGTTACTTTATTAGATGTAATCATTAATTGTAAATCAATATTAATTTGATAACGGTGTATAATAGGTGCATTTGTTAATATTAGTTAACAATGAGATGAGTGACTAGTATAAATGTTCGACGCGTATACATAGCGTTGTATAATATGGGCATTAGTTGACATACATGTGTGAATGCATAACTCAGTGAGTGTAATATACGAGTGATTTGATAACGTTGTATATTACATGTATTAGGGGCATGTTAACAACGACGTACATGGCGTATACATGGCGTTGTAAAATATGTATACATTGCTACTCATCATTAGTACAGCTTACATATATTTATTTAATGATGATTTGTTTGGGTAATGATAATTATGCAAGATTGTTATGTTTATCAACCGACATCTAAAACGTATGTATAATTACAGCCTAAGCCATCCAGGGTTGGATATAAGCCATCAAGGTTTGGATATAAGCCATCCAGGTTTGGATATAAGCCTGCCGGAGTGGAGCTAAGCTTCCACGCATAACGTTAATGCGGTGGAGACGGTCCCCGTACCTGCGCATCATGGCCAGGTTCAAGTAGCGACAACCCCCGGGACACGAGGTGGGCCCGTTATCCGTCCTCACTGGAGGAACATCATCCACAACCTCAGTGGAGGTTAATGATCATACATATCGCGTCATCAACCCTTATAGAAGGCATTTGATGACAATCACTCATTGGATTCGCGCATCACCATCTTCATGAGCTCTCGCGTATCACACTTTAGTGTCATATATAATCAGTCGACACATTCAGTATTTGTTACAATACTATGAACGTCTTAAACGTTCATGAGAACATTCTTTTCATATTTCATCTGTGTATTCGCTTGTTTTTTTTAAATAATTGTATATATATTTATCATATTTTAAAAGTTGCATCAAACTTATGTAAATGCATTCACCGTCATTGATTCTTTCCTGAGTTAGCCTCAACCACTAGGATCATCTTGCGACAATAACGTAAGCCATCCAAAAAACGTCTAACCAAATCTTCCTCTAGAGTACTTCTATCACGATACCCGTGTGCTTTATCATATAGTACATTGAGATCTGCGGCGTATTCTTCAACTGTCTCACCAGCGATCTCCGATCGCCTGCAGAATTTTGCAGCGAACGATCGTGTTGTTTCTATTACACGAAAGCGACTCTTCAACTCACTTACAAGCTCTTTGTAATTTAAAATGACCGGGTGTAGTTAGAAAAAACAAATTGGCCAGCTTGTCCCTCCATACGTGGCAACAACTGATCTAACTTTTCCTCCCCATGAAATCCGTACCTTTGTGCAATGGTGTCGAATCTGGCAATCCAAACTGACCAATCTTCCTTTCCTGTATATGAGGAAATCCTTAAATTACCAGTCACGTTGGTGTGTTTAACGTAATTGCGCCTTGAACCACCCTGTCGGTTATATCTTCATCTCCTAGTTTTTTAAAATCACTTTCTAAGATTTGTTTTCCAGCAGTTTCTAATGCTTTCCTGCCTGCTGTTTTTACAGACTGTCTAAATATCTTTGAGCCAACCTTTGATACTACATCAAATATACCAGCCCCAGTCAATCTGTCAACTTTAGTATACGTTCCAGTACTAGTGTTATAAAAACAAATTAAACGTGTCATATATACTCATTTTCAGATAAAAATTACGTTAATTATTTTAAAACAAATCGACATGACGTATGAACTCCATTAAGATTAATAATTTTACCAGAGAAATCGGTTATATAAATAGTAATACTGTTAATGATTGTTTTATTCACTTCATGGTACTCTACTCTTATCGGTTCATCCTTAAAAAGATATGACCTTGTCGGTCAGATGTACTTATTTCATAAATAACATCCGCATATGATCCATCAACAAAATAATTACTTATCAAATCACAGTGGATATATTATACAGTATCAATAGAATTTGTTAGGTTTGGTGTTACTGTTCCAAACTAAGTTTCTCTCATAAGTGTTTCTTTGTCAAAACCAATTAAGGTGTGAAAGTTTGTCTGCGTTAATTCCAGCTCGTATAGCTCTGTTTGGAGCTTGTCCCAATGATAACTAGCCGTGATTGATATTGGACAAGAATAAACAGTATGGTTTTGGACTTATCTCATTGATATGTTTTCATTTTGGACTGATTTATATTAATATAATAAAAACTAAAAATTAACAATATTTAACAAAAACGAGAAGTCCCTTAAATGGACTCACAATGGTTTGTGTGCTATCTTTGTCAACGTTATTAATTGTGTTTTATTAGCTAAAAGTTACGGACAGAGTCCGTTTAAATGTTCAAAAAATATTGGATAGCTGCCGTTTTAGTTGGTAGGTAAGAGCACAGCAAACCAACACAATATTTAAAGATGGCCTAATAAATAAATACTCAATGCAGTCGCAAATTATCTACAGCTCTGTGCCATTTCTTGGCCATTTCAACCAATACCTCGCATCTCCTGCCACACAGGTTTGTATTTGAATATTAACTGGCCAATTCCATAAAGACATCTCAGTTTAATTTGGCAAAATATTCTAAAAATCAGGCTTTAAAGTAATCGGGATCAAGTCGATCCCAGTTTAATATCCAAGTTAAATGAAATACCAGTGATATAATATATTGGATTCCAGTTAAACTAAGGGAGATAACTAATTTCTAAACCTTTTTTACAACCTTGCAATTCATTATAATATAATACAACATTATACTATAATACAACATTTTATTTTTAAGTTAAACAAATATAGGCTTAAAAATAATCTAAATATGTAATATTATAAATGGAACTAGAAATTAAATATCTTAAGAAAGATTGTAATAAACACTTTTCAATAATTGATTTTGAAAACTTAAGTAGACGTGACAAAGAGCTGATAATCTATATAAACTTTAATGGCTTAGCTAAACAAATTAATCTCTATGGCACATCAGCTAAAATAAACAAATATTGCATGAACATAAAAAATGGTTTCGCAAAACATGATCGCAATGTTTCGCAACAGAAAGGGTGCTTCAAATAAAACATTGATCTGGAGTAACTCCAGTTTGTGAGCAGAGTATTACTACGTGGACAAGCATTCCACGATTTTTCAAATAAAAACTTCCACAACTTAATTGGCTTTGACAAAGATGCAGTTATTATAGACTAAATTTGGAACTGTAACACCAAACATAACAAATTATATTGATACTTTCTATAAATACTTTATGATCTGATATATTTATTTTTATTTATTTATTTTTTTAATTTTATTTTTTTATTTTTTTTAGCCGTCTTTTGACGACCCGTTTAATCTCCCCGTCAATAGGTGGAGCAAGGGTCGGGGAGAACCAACATCAGGAGTATATGGTGAATTAGGTAGATATCCTTTATTTATTTATGTAAGAATACTTAAATACTGGTTTAAATTATTGAAACAGATACCATAATACTTAAAAGAATTTACATGTCGTCACTAAAAGATTGTGAACATGGGTATAAATATTGGGCATCGAATGTAAAAAATATGTCAAACGAATATGGTTTTACAAATGTCTGGAATGACACAAATTCTGTTAATGCTTATTACTTTATAAATACGTTAAGACAAAGAGTTGTTGATTGTTTTATATGGTTTGTAGATAAGGAATAAGTGGTGTACTTGAATTATATAATAATTGTAAATTGAATTTTAATTATGACCCTGCAATCCCATACCATATTTGACAAAATTCAGAAAATCAGCACCTTCGTTAAGAATACAAACTGGCAGATACTCTCGTGATATAATACCTAGACATTAAAGATATTATCAACGCTGCCACGGTATTGATTTGGAAGATGAATACTATTTTTTTTATTTGTCCTTGTTACACAAGAATCCGGACAATTTATATTAAAAAGTATTATTATAATAGACCTAGTATGTTTAAATTCTTAGAATTACTGCAGACACAGGATAAGAATATTGTTATAAAGTTAGCAAAATATATAAGTATAGTTTTAGCTGTAAGGAAAACAATCTTGATTAATCCAACAATGTTTATCTCTTTTGTATTTTCATCCTGGTGTATCCGTTATTTAATATTATATTGCTCATAGCAAATGTACTTTTGTCTAAAATCGCTTGATTTATTATGCATGAAAATGCATCTATGTATATATAACGATGTACGTATGTACAAGTTAAATAAATATATGTTATGTTCTGTTCTGTTCCTTACTGAATTAAAAGACACCTATACACTAAATTAATATAGAATGTGTTACCTAATTAAGAGATAATGTATGGTGCTGAGGTCAATATGCAAGTTTATGGACTGGGCAGTCAGACCTAGAATGTTATATGGACCGAAGCGAAGCTGAGGTCCATATAACGTTCTAGGTCTGACTGCCCAGTCCATAAACTTCATATGGACCGAAGCACCATACATTATTTGTTATATTATACCGAATCTGACCATTAATTCAATCAATACGTTTTATGATTTAAGTTGACTTCGTTTTTTTCACACGTCCGTTAATATAGCTATCGGACCGGGCGCCCGTTCAATATGTAACTTTATGGACCGGATGACGTCACGTTAAACAAAGAGTGAAATGTGTAAATGAGGTATAATATTGCTTTTTATTTTTAAAATAATTAATCCAGGCCCGTAGCTACGCTGAGGCACACCGAGAAACTGTCTCGGTATACTTTTGGGAAGGTAGCACAAATTAAAATATTAATTGAATAGTATATCAAATAAAATCATGTCATTCTTGCTGAAAAACTGTGTACGGTAAATGTATGTAATCGTATGTAGAATTACTAAGAAAAGCCGGTGAAGGCATGCCTCCGGATCTTCATAAAAAGATATTTGCCTCGGTTAAATTTTCAGGTCTGGCTACGGACAACCTATACACTAAATTAATATTAAAAGTGTCATGCAAAGCTTTTCATTATTGAAATAAATAATGTTTATGTTCAGACACTCTTTTACTTAAATAATATACAATTACGTAGAAAACATACACACACTAAATTTTGATGGATTCACAGGGTTCTCGTTTTTATTACAAACCAAGGGACCGCGGTATCCCAATGGATAGTACATTAAATTCTGGACTGAATGCATGCTACATTATCTCCACGTTGAATGCTGCATTATCTCTATGCTCAACGCTATATTATCACCACTTATGCGCACCAATTAACTTATAAATGATATTGGTCAGTTTTAGAGTTGACAATTGCCAGTCAGTCGGTTCTAAATCGAGCGAGTACTCACAATAAATCTGATTCTTAAGAATATTCCGTATACAGCGTTAAGTATGGCATTTCGCTCCTAAATTGGAAGTTAACCCCCTAGTCATAAACTCTCAATCTTGCTAAACATGTTTTGAACATATTAAATATTTAACTATATTTCAGTGTTTCAGTACTATATTTTGTTTGTAATAGTACATAGACATTGACTATTACAAGTTGTAGATGTACGATATTTATGTATGTCATGCGGATGCATGCTGTATATCTATGTAAATGTATGATGATTTATGTAGGACATGCGCATGTTGTATATGTCTGTATATGTCTGTTAATGTATGAGATTTATGTACGACAAGCGGATGTTGTATATGCCTGTAAATGTATTGTGATTTATGTACGACAAGCGGATGTTGTATATGTCTGCAAATGTGTGATGATGTATGTATGACAAGCGGATGTTGTATATGTCTGTAAATTTATGATGATTTATGTATAGCATGCGGATGTTGTATTTGTCTGTAAATGTATGATGATGTATTTATGTGTGACATGCGGATGTTGCATATGTCTGTAAATGTATGATGATTTATGTATGACATGCGAATGTTGTATTTGTCTGTAAATGTATGATGATGTATTTATGTATGACATGCGGATGTTGCATATGTCTGTAAATGTATGATGATTTATGTATGACACGCGGATGTTGTATTTGTCTGTAAATGTATGATGATGTATTTATGTATGACAAGCGGATGTTGTATATGTCTGTAAATGTATTGTGATTTATGTATGACATGTGGATGTAGTATATGTCTGTAAATGTATGATGATGTATGCATGACAAGCGGATGTTGTATTTGTCTGTAAATGTATGATGATGTATTGATGTACGACATGTGGATGTTGTATATGTCTGTAAATGTATTGTGATTTATGTATGACATGCGGATGTTGTATATGTCTGTAAATGTATGATGATGTATTTATGTACGACATGTGGATGTTGTATATGTCTGTAAATGTATGATGATGTATGTATGACAAGCGGATGTTGTATATGTCTGTAAATGTAGTGTAATTTATGTATGACATGCGGATGTTGCATATGTCTGTAAATGTATGATGATGTATGTATGACACGCGATGTTGTATTTGTTGTGTATTTGTATGATGATTTATGTATGACATGTGTCTGTAAATGTATGATGATTTATGTATAGCATGCGGATGTTGTATTTGTCTGTAAAGGTATGATGATTTATGTATGACATGCAGATGTTTCATATGTCTGTAAACGTATTATGTTTATGTATAACATGCGGATGCTGTATATGCCTGTAAATGTATTGTGATTTATGTACGACATGCGGATGTTGTTTATGTCTGTAAATGTATGATGATGTATGTATGACATGTGGATGTTGTATTTGTTGTGTAAATGTATGATGATTTATGTATGACATTCGGATGTTGTATTTGTCTGTAAATGTATGATGATTTATGTATAGCATGCGGATGTTGTATTTGTCTGTAAAAGTATGATGATTTATGTATGACATGCGGATGTTTTATATGTCTGTAAATGTATGAGATGCATATATGGCATGCTGATGATGCATATGTCTGTAAATGTATGACGATGTATGTACAGCATGCGGATGTTGTATTTGTCTATAAAGGTATGATGATTTATGCATGACATGCGGATGCTGTATATGCCTGTAATTGTATGAGATGCATGTTTGGCATGCTGATTCGGAATAATGTTTGTAAATGTATGCTGTTTATGCATGACATGCGGATGCTGTATATGCCTGTAAATGTATGAGATGTATGCATGACATGCGGATGCTGTATATGCCTGTAAATGTATGAGATGTATGTACGACAGGCTGATGCTGTATATGCCTGTAAATGTATGCGATGTATTTACGACATGCGGATGCTGTAAATGAATGATTATGTATGTATGACATGCGGATGCTGTATATGTCTGTAAATGTATGATATGTATGTACGACATGCGGATGTCATATATGTCTGTAAATGTATGATATTTTTTTATGACATCCTGATATTGTATATGTCTGTAAATGTATGATGTTTATGTAGGACATGCGGATGCTAGATATGTCTGTAAATGTATGATGATGTTTGTATGACATGCTGATGTTGCATATGTCTGTAAATACATGATGTTTATGTTTGACATGCGGATGCTGTATATGTCTGTAAATGTATGCGATGTATGTACGACATGTGCATGTTGTATATGTCTGTAAATGTATGATGATTTTTGTACGACATACGGATGTGGTATATGTCTGTAAATGTATGATGCTTAATGTACGACATACAGATGGTGTTTATGTCTGTAAATGTATGAGATGCATGTAAGACATGCAGTTTTCTATGTCTGTAAATACATGATGATTTATGCATGACATGCTGATATTGTATTGCATACTTGTAAAACATTTGGAATACACCACTGTTTAAGCTAAATACGTATTAAAATATTTAATATATTGTTACTTAACGATTGCCTGCCAGGGCAAATAGTACCTTATTTTATTTATACCTTTATAGCAGACATGACAGATTTATCAATTATTATATTAGGTTAACATAAACGCTTCTGAAACATGTCCTTTCAGAAAGTAAATAAACAAGAAATTAGAAAAAAATGAGAAAATAATAAAATTAAACTGTACATCAGGAGAGACTACATAAGAATATATTTATTGTTAATATGCATTATTATATTTTGAACATCAACGTTTTCCTGTTACTTTCTATGATGTCATGTTTCGAGATAGGCCGATTACACATTACATCATGTTGTACATAATATACAAGCGAAAAACAATAACTTTGTGACATGTTTGTATCGAGTTTTTCCTTCATCCATTTTGCGCAAAATAAGATATATAATAAAAATATATCGCCATTTCGATGTTAAACCGTATTAACCGCCAACATCAATTGCATTTGTTAAATACCAAAGATGGAAACTTCATACGATTGTTTTCTTTTTTTCCAATCCTATTAACTTTGTACTATTTATATATGCATGTTGTATTATACGGAAATAAACTATGTTTAAACCAACAATAACTTTCTAAGTCCCTTTCCTGTTTTGGACGATAAAAACCTGCTACATTTCTCCCTACTATAGGTGTGTTGAGTTACAACCTCCGATAGCGGGGAGGGGTGGGAGGGGTGAGTTGGATTAAAGTTCCGTATGCCGTACCTGATTTAATTTTGTCTTCTGATTTCAATGTTTATTAAAATAGCAGTCAAAATAAGCTTAAATTTGCTGTGAAATATACGCCAAAACTCACCAATGATCTTCTGGCAAAAACAAAATTCCCGGGGGAGCATGCCCCCGGACCCCTTTAGTTTCTATGGCGTTTTTCGCATTTTTCCGATTTTTATTTTTTCGGACATTGACAAATAATTGTACGCACGTGCGTAGGTGCGTACGCCCAGCTACGCGCCTGTTCGAAATTTAATCTTAAACATACATGTATGTATTAATACATCACGCTCCCTTGTCAGCGGACGTATTAACACAGACTAGTGTACAGTACTACTCTAACAGCTGCTATCTTCCAATGTTTCATTATCTGGCCTTGAACACAATACAACGAATCTTCCCCACGCATGACAGCTTACCGTGGTTTTCAATTACCTCGTGGCGGTTAACAATCGGTCGAATAGCTTGAACTAGCTCAAGCGAGCAGCGCGTGTAGCATATTGATTGATTGAGCGACCGTCGTATGCAGTAAACCGCTGTGTTATACGCAGTTGAAGGTTAACACAGATATTAACTGTAGAGTGAGTACGGTGCAAAACGAGTGAATATGTTCCCGTTTTATAGAGCTGGAAGTGAGATTGATTCGTCAAAGAAGGTAAGATTTATATATTTCCTTCTGTTATATTAGTTTTACTGTTAATTTATCAATCGTTACTGTAACGGATAGATAATAGCGATTTAGAATCCATGCTTCTGTACACTATCTGCATCCAGGCTCGGATCACGGGGATGGAAGCTGAAATGGAATGAACATATCGCGATAGTGTGCGGTGTTCCTCTGAAAGAAAGTGCATGCGTGTGGTATTCAGAAAGTAATGCGCTACAGCATTTAAACAATATGTACTTCAGAGTATGAAGCTACATCCAAAACAATTGTATTATCAACACATATGTGAGTTGCATGTATAATTGGGTATTGCACGGCCTTTACGTATACATACAATATTATTGTAAAATAAATTATGAAAATATGAATCATATGTACCCAGGAAAAGTGTGTGGTCTGCCTCCACCACAACAAAATCGACCGTCACATAATAACCTTACTTGTGTTGAAAATGACGTAAAATACCAAACAAACAAAACCAAAACGAAATAAATATATAGGGGTGTATCAGTGAAGTAAAAGTTATTTAAGCTCACTGTTCGTTTTTTCTAATCACATGTAAAGCTATACATTTTGGAAAGAATCGTGTTTATAATTACATATAGTATACTTAATCTTAAAAATGTAAACAATTTATCATTATCCGCCAAGGCACTTCTGTAATCAACGTACACATCGGTGGCTATTTAACTATTTTAAAGGACGGCGAACTGTTTATTTATAGGTTAAGTTTCGGGAAATTGTTTTGAATTCATAGTGTATCTACAAAGTAAATATGCGAAAACAATAGCAACATGTGGTAATCTACATGTTTTACAGAAATTATAATTCCGCTCTTATTTCAATGTAAAGGGAGGCAATTTCACATTTGGTAAACTTTGGTTCCCTATATCTTTATAATGGCAAGGGAATTGTCGATTGTTTTAGCGGTTTTTATAACTTGAGATCTATACCAGTTATTTTGTTACATATGATGCATTACTTTTGTGTTTTTATAACATTTGAAAAAATCTTAAGGAGAGAATAGTTTTATATGGGGCGCCGTATTACTTTTTAATACCATTTGGTGATATCACCTATTCGAATAAGTGATATCACGCATTCAGAGAGGTGATATCACCGATTCAGTATGAATGCGTGATATCACCTATTGAATGTGTGACATCGCTCATTCGAATCAGTGATATCACTTATTCAAAACGAATGGGTGATATCACTGATTTGAATAGGTGATATCACCCATTCATTTGGAATGAGTGATATCACCTATTCGAATCATTGATATCACCGATTACCAATTCAGAAATAAACTCGACATTAATGACAAACCTCATCCAGGGTCCGTGTAACTAAATAGACGAATCCTCACAATCGCGTTCATGTTATGGTCGCATCAGCTCTTGCAGCAATAGATGCGGAAACAAATGCTTAAGTTCAGCTTCTGAGATTTAATTTGAACCGGTACAACAATTGTACCGAAGCATAGTACGTACTTTTACACGATTACCGCAGGCTTCAGGAATTTCAGGTAGGAATCCGTTATCCCGGCGTTATAGGTTTTCGCGAGGTGCAGAAGCAAACTCTAATTTATAATTATTTTCGCATTCAGCCTAGGTTTGGTGCAGAAGGTAAATATAATGCTGTTGTGCCGGCGTTACGGGGTTTCGCGAGGTGCAGAAGAATTAATTACGCATCAAATTGATGCAAAATAAAACTGTATTCGCCACTTGGTCAGGATACTGTACTGATAACTGTATCTATAGAGGCACAGTCATTTTCAAATTTGCTTGGAGGAGGACCCTACCCATATCCCCCAGACAGCAGAAGGGATATACCCCCTACCAAGCATACCCCCTACAGGGCCCGATACAGAAGATGTGGTACTGCTGCCGCCCCACCTCCCCCCATCCCCAACGAAAACATGTTTTTAACAAATGAAACATATTATTATAATTTCATTTTCTATGCCTTTCTATTGTTTAATATTATGTTTTAAAGGAAGTACCCCAGGATTGGTATTTGTTTTATAATTGTTTAAATACATTAGTTATGTATTTAATTGATTCGTGGGTGGTGGTGGGGTGGGGGGGGGGGGGGGAGTCTGTATTTTACTTGTTGTAAATACGAATAGTTGATGTCACTGATTCGAATAGGTGATATCACTGATTCAAAACGAAATGGAGAAATCACCTATTGAATGGGAGATATCACCTATTTGAATGATTGATATCACTGATTTTTATAGGTGATATCACCCATTCGTTTTGAAAGAGTGATATCACCTATTCGAATCAGTGATATCACTCATTCAAATAGGTGATATCAGATTCTTTTTGTTTTGAATCTGTGATATCACATATTCGAATGTGTGATATCATTCAATCACTCATTCGAATATGTGATACACTGATACGAATAGGTAATATCACTCATTTAAATTTGAATCAGTGATTTCATCTTGAATATTGAATTGTATTAAAAAACAATACGGCGCCCCATAATTTTAGGTTGATATTCATGTGTAACTTTATCTTCAAACCATGTTTTAAACCCGGAAATTAAGTTTTTAAGTATATTAATATATATTACTAAAGGTTTTGTATGCTACTCTACGCGGTGTGTGTGTGTTTGTGTTGAGGAAAGCGTTTGGGGGTGTGTTGGAGGGGATATGGTTGCATGTTGTAATGATCCAAAATCAGTCTACAGATCAGTAATTGGTCCTGGTTCTGACATTTGGAGGCCAGTGGATTTCTTTCTAATCTTATATGATGTTATACATTTGCAACAGAGGTTCGGACATATCGGTGGCAAGGGGACTTTTTTCTTTATCTTATAAGATGCTCTATATGTCTTGCACGAGGCGAACGGACATACATGTACAAATTCAATAACCTTTTTATTGTATACTTTCATATTGTTTTTGATCAATGTTAATTGTATGACTATTACTTTTCATTGTATTTGTGTTATTTTTTATTGCTTTTGATGGAATTCCTATCTTGCCATTCAGTTTCATTTTGTGTGGATGATTATTTTGCGCGAAAACGACGTCGACGTCGGATGACGTCATTAAAAACATCAAGGGATTTTCTGAAGTTTGTTTACCATTCGGAAACGTTAAAAACAGTGGGTGAGTGACCACTTGAATTATTTTATCAATTTATGCCATAAAAGGTTGTAAAAAAACTCGTATTTGTTTGTTGACACTATAAGAAGGATTCCGTTATTTTTATTTGAAAGTAGTTCCTTATTTCTATTTCGCGGCTCTTAGCAAGCAAGAGCAAAAGTTCCCGTGCAATATCAATGCGTGCAGTATCGCAGAATATTGCACGCTTAGCTCAATGCAAACTAAACGGGACAATATGAAAGTATACAATAAAACATTTTACAAGAGGTGTACTCATAACGTAATACTTTTGTTATTTTTCAGCGGAAGTAATTATCATAACAAATGCGTGATTTATTTATGTGAAACTGTCATTTAGAATATGATCGTATGTTTTATTTTAAGACAAAAATATAAATGTTAAATTAAAAGTTCGAATTCTATCGCATATTAAAAAAACACAAATAACATGACAGTTTGCTCATGATTTTATAAATTAGCCACAATAAGCATTTTTGGGAAAGTTTATATTTATTTCATTATCATTTACAAATGTTTGCCACTAAATCTCAAGTTATATACTTTTTCTTTCTTTTCTTATACGAAAGTAATAAAACTTTCTTTTTATAGAGGAGGAAATCATAACAATGCCTGCAGCTGATGTTTCGAACTAGAAAAGAAGGATACAAATGTCGGAGAGGGAAAGCAGCATTCAAGGACGACAGTCAACCACAAAACACCAAAACAAACACGCAAACAGACAAACGAGAAGGCAAAAGTAATAAAAAATGCAAACGACATCACAAACACAAAAGGGTTGACAATAGGACTACCGCCTTGGAACGGTCAGTAGCAACAAAGGCCACTGGAGGTTTAAACCGGTTCTATGGTGCACCAAACCTCACACTTACCCTAATGTCATCCCATTAAAACAGGACAGTGAAAACAATGAAATTCCCGCCATGATCTGATCTCTAACCATCAAGGCAGCATCAATAGGCAATATAAGTAAACACATATATTTACAAATATGCTCGTGTAAATATAATACAAAAAAACAATAGCCTAGAAAGCCACAATGAAGGTACTCAATGACTTGGCAGAAGCCAGAGCAACAAGAGAATAAACCATTAAGGGCACGCCCGGAAAGATCATAGACAAACATCAAACGCCACCGTCCCAATGGGCTTTAGGTAGGCGTCACCATAGGGTCCACAGCCTGTCTGGTCATCGTACTATTAAAGAGGAAAGCATAGTGACGAACTGTAAAAGGGTCCACCACCAAGCATGCAGTACGTTGCAAAATGATAGGGTCGTAACCTCTTTTGATAAACTTTTTAACAAGTTTAACAAAGATAGTATGAAAGTGATCATGACCAAGAATCTTGCGAAGTTTATAAATCACATCACCATAGATGTCAGGTTGTGATAGTCCTTGTCGCAGAAGAGTCCTTAAATTACTTTTATATTTGGAAAGAAGATCAGGGTTACGATAATAAAAGTTTGCAAAGGTTTTACGAAGTTTATGGCAACGGTAACCCTGATTGAGTAGCTTTTTAGTTATACAAAAGTCCTCTACTCGAGAACAAGCTCTTGAAAAACGAATAAGTTGAGACATATATACCCCATAAGAAGTTGCTCGGGGAACATCCCCATCCAAGTTGGGCTAATTAACAATGTCAAAATTAAAATCATCTTTCTTGTCATAGATTTTGCTAATTATTTAGCTATCATGTTTGACTTAAGAGTGAGGTTCAGTGCACCCTTGAACCGGTTTCAACTCCCCGATGGTGTCTTTTGCCACTGACCGTTCCAGGGCTGTATCCCTGTTGTCAACCGGTATATGTTTGTGGTGTGCCTTTTCTCTGAAAGTGTTTGTGGTGTACTTTTTTGAATCACACTTGCGTTGTTATGCTTGTATTAGTGATGGTATTATGTAAATGCTACTCTTCCAGTTGGACTTAACCTTTTCTTTAATAAATTATTTCAGCAGTAAAACGACCATGTTCGTCATATAATATACAGTTCGGTGTTTATTTCTTAAAGTAAAGAAGATACTTATATGAGTGTACAAATAAAGATTCAGTAATAGCACACTATTCATAACCAGACACCACCGACCCATATAGGACAATTGGAGCGACCATACTAGTCTATCAGTTAATTGCTATTCAATATCTGTTAGTAAACACTTTTGTCTCGATGTTTAAAGCACAAAATCATCATCAGTAGTTTAAGCACATTGATTAGTTGTTGGTTTACCATTGAAGAGTCGGCGATCAAGGGAGCTAATCCGGTATACGCAAGAAGATGACGACACGTTATGAAATGATATTTAAGGTATTTAGTAATAAGATTAAGTACATATAATTATAGCATGACAAAATGCAGGTACTATCATTTTATTGGTTAAAACGTCTAGACGTTTATATTAATAGGTAGCAACTTACTTCACTGAAGTATCCTCGCCGTGATAATAATTTAAATAATGATTCCTGATACGTGGTCTGTGTGAGAAACTTAACCCTATATCGGAAAGCAAACAAAACATAAAACAAATTATATATTTTTGTAAGGAGCGTGTTGATAACCAGTCTGACCATAATGCATTTTTTATACTGGAACTTTCGCCCACCGATTAAAACTGTTAATCTCGCATTCCTGTGCTCGTGTCATGTTTAAAAGTGTTTACCACGCTGCTGTACGATTTTACATTCGGCTTATATTAAAAGGGAATACAAAATTACAATATTACTCCTGTAATTGTGTAACAGGAATACAAAATTACACCATTTTAGGCTATGTACGATGGTCTATTTTAAGTGGTAATCCATCCACTTATTCCTTGGAAGACCCAGTAATGTATACCTCTCACACGTCGAGCTATCCAGTGAGTTGAGAGGCGAGACGGTTTAAAACTCAACGTATTTGACAGCCAATTAATATATTTGTTATTAATCGTTTAGGATAAAAAAAAGTATGAAAGGATCAATTTGGATATCGTCGAACACGATAAATACAAACAATATTGCAGTCTCGGTTTAATTGAGACTGTTCATGAACGGTAGTGGAAAGTGCTTGATACCGTTCACGCCCTCTAGCCCCGGGTTGAGCAGAACTCAATATTTAAAATACCAATAGTACAGAAATTTGAGCCATCCCGAAGATGTTATGCATATGACGGTGGAATCTTCAATGTGGTATGTTCACACCATTCCATGGACAGTGGCGTATGATCCCAGTTTCTAACAAATAACAGTGATCGAAATAACCAAAATGAAATTTAGCTGGGAACAGAGGTTATAAAGTCGTCGTATCACAGGTAAGAGTCAAAAGACTAAAGTAAAAAGCAGGCAACATGTCCTAAGTTTCATTAAACAATACTCAGAACCTTTAAAGGCTGGAGTAGTGGAACCACATATTCGAAATACAAGTAAAAAAACAAAAATATTTGAGAATGTACCATCGATATCTGTAAATATCGGGCTCAGCGACCTCCAAAAATAAATCGAACCTTTCTTGTACATAAACAGATATCTAATTATATATAAATAGAGATATACAGGTACAAATAACAACTTATAAAACAACATATGTACATGGGCAGATTAAGAAATGAGGCAAAAGTGTGACATTGGGGGCCAAAATTAAACATAACTGTCAACCTTTACTTTCCATCACAAACTTAGCGGTACATATTTTAGTTTACAAAAGCACTAAGGTATTTCACACTTTTTTGAAATTAACGTTTTACGGGAACTAAAAAAATACTTTTTTTTCAAATGAATATGCTTTTTTTTAGCAGCTTCTAACGTTATCAAAAAGAAACAGAGCCATATAATTTCTTTCTCATGAGATAAAGGATACATTGTAAATGCATTATTTATTTGTATTATGTCCAAATAGCAATTTTCATTTTTATCTGATTTTTCTTCATTATTTTTTTTTATTTTAGTGGAGAAAGTTTGGATTTCTAATTAAAAACATCGCATTAAATGCTATAAAGTGTTTCATTACAAATATTAAAATATACAGCATTGCAAGTTAACATTTGAGATTGATCGGATAACTATTTGTGTTGTACTAATCTGACAATACAAGAAACATATCCGTATTTTAAACATTTGTTACACTCCTGATATTAGATTATTGTAATGAAAGAACACATTATTGACCAGTTAAAGCATACAATTGATTTGGAAATGGATTTAAATATGAAAGACAATCTACTTGATCTAATAGAAAGCTATTATGGGCAATATGTTGATAACTCAATAATGTTTGATACGATACCATCTACATCGCAGTGAATCATTTGTAACATTAGCGTGAACGCTTAATAATACAATCAAAGCAGTTTATAGTTTGTTTACGCCAATAAGTTCCTTAATAATCATATATAAATCTATTACAGATCAATGACAATCAACTAACACATGTGTGGGTAATTTTGAAACATGTATGTGCATGTACACAAATGTTACACTCCTGACATAAGAACCATAGACCATACTAATTATAATTGAACTTAAATTCAGGAAAATTAAATATGACATATTATTTGTTTGAAATATCCACAGTGAAGTGATTTTGTTTTGTTAAATTAAGAATTAAAAAAATGACTTAGAGGTTTGTTTTCAAAAATGCTTTTATAAGAAGTATTTGGCAATAATTACATCTTTACAGTTTGCCCTCTTTGGTGTTGTATTGTTAATTATATGTGCAATCATACTTGCCCAAACTACAGAACTTACTGGCGGGTAATTTTATGCACGCTGTGCTTGTTTTCTTTTTCGTTCAAATGTTTGGTTAATACATACTGAACAGGTGATCCCTTGGAAGCAACAAACACAAAGAAGAGAGACAAGTAGCAGACTCGGTTTTATTGAGTCTGTTCATGAGAGGTAACAACGGCTTAAGCGATATTCTACTTTAAAGCAGCACATAATTGGCTTGATGATCCCAAAGGACCAGTAAATAATAACACTACTGATTTGTAGTCGGGGCGACTACGGCTGCCACACAGCACTTAACAAACGCTAATAAAAGGTGACCCATTTTAAGCAACATACACAAACAAGAGAAAAAAGTAACAGACTCGGTTTTATTGAGTCTGTTCATGAGAGGTAATTATAAGATGCAACACGTCTCAGACAGACTTACCTTTACATTATTTTTACGGAAAGTGCAGAGCTTTTAAACTTTACGAAAGATTACCTCTACTTGACAGGAGTATGTTTCCTATTAAGGTAGGTCAATACGAATAAACATCACCTACTTCTTTACCTAAATTGTTAATTTACATAAAAGTCTTATACCTAGATACAGAAAGCCATATAACTTTCAAATTTCTTAGTTACACACTTATACATTACGTCTACATAACAACAACGTGTTCCTACACGCAGTAAGGCTAATGTAAATGACCTTGACATATTGTTGTTTTCGTTTTGTCCATTTCTCACACGAATATTTCCGAACAGCAAACTTTAAAATAATAAAATCATACACATCTCTACATGACAGCAACATGTCCAAGAGTAAAACTAGAGAATGTGAATGACCTTGTACTGTTGTTTTACAAATTGTTCTCACAGAATAAAAGCCATACAGCTTTCAAACATACACATTTACATGCCAGCAGCTAGCCACTACTAAAAGAATACCAATGCAAATTACAGAATGACATTGACATACTTACATCCACACTTTATTGTATGCTTTTCCATGATGTTGATGTGACAATGTTTTAACTTAAAGCATATCTGTTTGAGTTTAATGAGATATTTGTGACAAATTGATGGAAGATATGTTTTATGTCAGGAGTGTAACACTTTGACTATACCTTAAATATTGTGATTGTTTTTACATTTAGAAAATAGTTACATTCAATGCATAATAATAATAATAATAAATAATAATAATAAATAATAATAATACATTCTTTATTTAAAGAAGGTTAACACATTATGACATACTATCAAGATATATACACATCATATTTTCAATGCGGCCTTCTGTACATGAATTAACAAACATTTAGTGCTTTTAACAAATACACTAACAATAAAAGCATTCAATCTTTGACAAACACTCAGTTATATTTGAATATAGAAGAAATCTTAGAAGTCTTACATAATGTACATATATATCCAAGCAACAAAAAAAATAAAAAAAAATAAATAAAAAATATCATTCATGTTAATGTGGATTTTGCAATAAACATTTTATAATTATATTTAAATGACTGGATAGTAGGAAGAGAACGTATGTCGACCGGTATATTGTTCCAAACGTGTCGACCAAAGTCGCTAAAGTTGTCTTTCATGTATTTAGTTTATTTAGCGGTTTATGTGTAACAAGATCATTTCATGTAGCTGATCTTAGATTATACCTATTATTACATGATAATGTCAAAAGTTGTGATATGTTATTTGGAGCTAGGTTGTTTATTGATTTATATATCAACACACCAGTATGATAATGACATCTGTTATGAAAAGAAAGCCACTGAAGTTCAATGAACATATCCTTAGAAAGAGTTCGAAAAGGTTTGTTTAATATTATTCTAGCTGCTCTTTTTTGAATTTTATGTATTTTATCTTCTATTTTTTTGCTTTTACCCCATACAGTACAGCAATAATCAAATGTAGACATAATGTAGGCATTATAAAACATAATTTTCATATCATATGTTAAATTGTACACTTCTCAAAACTGCTAACTACACCGCTCACGTTTTGGGTTATATATATCGATGGGTTGAATGTTTTTCAATAAAATAAAAAGGAAATACCAATTCAATCATTTTTACATCATTTCATTTTATTTTTTTCATGGGCAATGCTAGAACTAAACCACAATAAGCAATTACAAACGACCCATGTAAACACTAAAGTCACACTTTTCCCATATCTACATGTAGATATGGGAAAAGTGTGACTTTAGTGTTTACATGGGTCGTTTGTAATTGCTTATTGTGGTTTAGTTCATGTAGATATGGGAAAAGTGTGACTTTAGTGTTTACATGGGTCGTTTGTAATTGCTTATTGTGGTTTAGTTCTAGCATTGCCCATGAAAAAAATAAAATGAAATGATGTAAAAATGATTGAATTGGTATTTCCTTTTTATTTTATTGAAAAACATTCAACCCATCGATATATATAACCCAAAACGTGAGCGGTGTAGTTAGCAGTTTTGAAAAGTGTATCTGTGACGATTTTCCTGTATCTTATATGACGGTTCTACATGTATTGCAGGAGGAGATCGGACATGTCGGTGGCCTAGGGACTTTTTCCTATATCTTATATTAGATTCAGCATGTCTTTGAAGGAGAAGATCAGACATGTCGGTCGCCTGGGGACTTTTGCTTAGATCTTATATGGGTTCTATATGTCTTTCACGATGCGATCGGACATGTCGGTGGCCTGAAGACTTTTTTCTATATCTTATGTGTTGTTTTACATTTTTTGCAGGAGAAGTTATTGAGCGAGCAGATATGTCCTCTGGGTTGTCTATGCTGTATCATGCAGCAGTTTTACAACAGAAAGTGCTGGTGTAAAGAGGTTAAAGAGAGCATCGGTGTACAGACGGACTTCCCACGTGACGAGTGCTACATGGCTGAAGATGAGCGAAAACAAAAGGTGCCAAGTTAAAATGTGTAAACAATGTTTAAATTATCTATTTATATATTTTTCTAGGGCTTCTTTTATTGCTGCATAACGAATCTGTATACCAAATGTATGTACCATTTGCTATGTCCACCTCAAGCTGCAAGTTGGACCGAAGAAAATGTAGTCTAGATGATAATAACGTGTGAAAAAAATAGCTTCAATGCATCATTTAAAACTGTATTGATTATTTACATTTATCGGATTATTTCTGTTGAAAAAATAGCATTGAATTTCGAATAAACTTCATTTTCAAGGAGGAGGAGCTACTGTGGTTGAATTCAGTATGTGTCAATAGAAAATGACTTATTCACTGTGTAAAATTACATTGACGGTACTTGACTCTCCTGCACTTCTTTTAACATTATCATTCTCCCAAGGCACGTTATAATTGTTCGTACTATAACGACGAGAAAATAATATTGATATTAAAATTAATCTCATTCTTTTCGATGTTCTTGCGATTTGAAACGCCAGTAGTAATTTACCATAAAACAGTTTGGCGATTGGTGAAATTTACCATATACTACCGGCGTTTACAAACTTGAAATTTGTATCAAGTATTATCATTTGTGTCTCGAAGTATTAATACAGTATCGTTTTGACTTTAAACCTGCTTGCATGTAATTACATAAAAAATTGAGGTTTTCTCTTTTTAGCTCTACTGATCAAAGATCAGCAGAGCTTATGCCATGGTGCGGTGTCCGTCGTCCGTCTGTCCGTCCGTCCGTAAACATTTTTTTTGTAGCGTCTACTCCTCTGAAACTACCAGATGTATTTTCATAAAACTTTACAGAAATGTTGCCCACGATGTCTAGTTGATCCTAGCAAAGAGTCATGGTGATGTGAAATCCAAGATGGCCACCAAAGCTAAAAATAGATTGCTAAAAAAGTTTGTAGCGATTACTATAAGTGATATTGATATGGGATTTTTTCTAAAATAATCAGCATCAGATGGTGTCGATCCTTGTCGAAAATAATTTTGATTCGACATTAAACATGGCCTCCAGCTGCCATCTTTGTTTACACAGAGTTATATAGTAAAAACGTGTAGCGACTACTCCTGTGAAACTACTTGACAGATTTTCATGAAACTTCACAGGAATGCTGATCTAGCTATAAAAAAACTATCGGTACATCTTCAAGGTCATTGAACTCTGGTTTTCTCTAAGTCTACCATAGGTTTGAATATATTATTGGTGCAATATAATCAACAGTTAGATATATGCAAAAACAATTTGCTTTACAATTAATATTAATGATAAAACAAATGCAGAAAAACTAACGGACGTCGTAATGTTTAAGAAATATCTAGATTGCCATGTGTCCCTTTAAAAATATATATTGTATTTCTTGTTTATTTTAACATTAGAAAACATGTCATATAGTCACTCAACCACTATACATTACTCTGCAGACAAAGAACACGGTTTCTGCATCTACACAAACAGAGGAAAGTCTCACACAATTGTGTCTTGAGAAAGATCACATGACAGATCATGACATGACAGGTAAGCGTATAAAATTTCAGAAGAGCTGTCAAAGCTACAAACTCTAACTAAATCGCATGTCTCTTTGTAGGCGTGTCTGCCTTTGTAATGACATGTTCACCAGACCATTAAATTCGGCTATTTAAGCGATCAAATTTAACGCATGGCTTCTTTTGCGTAATTGACTTCGAGTAGTGCACGTCATATTTGAACTCACTTCAAGATGTATCAGTATATTGTACATGTAAAATAAACTTGCGGGGAGTTAAATTATATTTCAAAGACACTCTCTCGTTTAATTGGGATAACAATAGCGTAAGAGTCTGGTTTGGTGCACCCCCAAAACCTTGTTTAACTCACCTTCTCCCCACAAGCGGCCTATGTGGCACTGACCGTCCCAAGGCGGTACCTGTTTGTTCAACCCTGTTACGTGTGTGGTGTCACATACCTGTATTCTATAAGTAAGTATGTAACGTAAGAAAATATTTTATTATTGTGCAAGTGCGTATACAAGTAATCATATGTGTTTTTAAACCTCGCCAAAAGGCCTAGTTGCCAACGGCGAGGAAAAATAAAACCTTATTCTACTATGTGTATTTATATAATATACAAAACCACTAAGTGCCAAGCCCAGTTGGCCTATAAGTCGCCAAATATAGAAAACATATATCCAAAGAACATTAATCAGATTAATCTATATTCTTTGTAAGTGTTGTTTGTTTTCTGTACGTGTGTTTGGTTGACTATGTTCAGTAAATGCTCCATCTCCTGTTCGACATTTATGCGTAGTTGTATCTAGATATTATATTTAACAATTAATAAGTATGTACGAGTGTATGCGCTAGTTATTTTGAAACGTCTTTTAATGTTAGAAATGTTACAACGTATCAACACATTTCGGTGGTGTAATGGTAGTGACTATTTATTACAGAGCAAATAAGAGGGTAAGCTAATATTTCTGATACTAACGCTTATTTTCTCGATTTACATCTCTCTATGGAAAATGGTGACAAAAATAGCAAAATCTATGACAAGAGAGATGATTTTAATTTTGATATTGTTAATTATCCCCATTTAGATGGGGATGCTCCCCGAGCAACTTCTTATGGGGTCTATGTGTCTCAATTTATTCGTTTTGCTAGAGCTTGTACTCGAGTAGAGGACTTTAATATTCGTAATCTTTGTATAACTAAAAAGCTACTCCATCAGGGCTACCGTTACCATAAACTTTTGCAACATTTTATTATCGTAACCCTGATCTTCTATCCAAATATAAAAGTAAAACCTCCATAAGGGCTACCGTTACCATAAACTTCATAAAACCTTTGCACAATTTTATTATTTTTACCCTGATCTTCTTTCCAAATATAAAAGTAATTTAAGTACTCTTCTGCGACAAGGACTATCACAATAACACTCCTAAGGAATGTGAATGTAACAATCTGTTTTCTAAAGGTTCTAAGTATAGATTACCTTCAACTATCGATTAATGCCTGTCGTGCTCAGATCGCCCAATCCATTGAGGAATTTAGTATAAAATGGTGTCGTAGGGAACATGCGGACCCAAACTCTCTTTCTACTTGGAAAAAGTCAATTTTAAAATTATAGATACACGTATTAAGAAATATAAAAAGATCGGATTGGGAAAGTAGCATTCAAGGAGGACAGTCAACCACAAAACACAGAAACAAACACTCAAACAGACAAACAAGAAGGCAAAAGTAATATTCAATGCAAACGACATCACAAACACAAAAGGGTTGACAATAGGGCTACCGCCTTGAAACGGTCAGTGGCAAAGTAGGCCGCTGGGGGGGGGGGGGGGGGGGGTTTAAACCGGTTCTATGGTGCATCAAACCTCACACTTACCCTACTGTCATCCCATTACTACAGGACAGTGTAGATAAAGAAATCCCCGCCATGATCTAATCTCTAACCAACAAGGCAGCATCAATAGGCAATATAAGTAAAACACAAATATGCTCGTGTAAATATAATACAAAAAACAATAGCCTAGAAAGCCACAATGTAGGTACTCAATCAATGACTTGGCAGAAGCCAGAGCAACAAGAGAATAAACCATTAAGGGCACGACAAGAAAGATCATAGACAAACATCAAACGCCACCGTTCCATTGGACTTTAGGTAGGCGTCATCATAGGGTTTACAGCCTGTCCGGTCATCGTACAATTAAAGAGGAAAGCATAGTTGCGAACTGTAAAAGGGTCCACCACCAAGCATGCAGTACGTTGCAAAATGATAAGTGGGGATAATTAACAATGTCAAAATTAAAATCATCTCTCGTGTCATAGATTTTGCTAATTATTTCACCATTTTCAATCGAGAGATCTAAATCAAGAAAAGAAGCGCTATTATCAGATATATTTGCTTTGTTAAGCTGAAGTTCTTTTAACCTTTATAATGCTAACCCCTCTTTACTTATTCCGAGACCTAGGATTTCCTTTCGTAATTTAAAATCGGGAATTCAAGAATTTCATAATAAATGTGTTTTAGTTCCTGCTGATAAAGCAGCTAATAATGTAATTATTGTTTGACGCCTACATCATGTACATTACGTCAATATTTTATCTCTGGATCTGAGTAGCACTAATTCGTATACTCCAATCCCCGCCATGAACGATTCTCTAAATACCAATGCAGCATTAATAGGCAATATAATATTTGTGGCTTTCTAGGCTATTGCTTTTTTGTATTTATATATACACGAGCATCTTTGTGTTTTACTTATATTGCCTATTAATCTGCCTTGTTGGTTAGAGAATAATTCATGGTGGGGATTTCTTTATTTTCACTGTCCCGTTTTATTGGGATGACAGTATGATACGTGTGAGGTCTAGAATCTGGTTTAAACCCCGGCCGTTTTTGCCACTGACCGTTCCAAGGCGGTAGCCCTATTGTCAACCGTTTTGGGTTGGTGATATCTTATTCGGCCTTTTATTCATCTTTAAAGTTGTTCGTTGTTTTTGTGTGTGTTTGTGGTTCACTGTCGGTCTTGAATGCTACTTTTCCTGTTCGATTTTTATACCTAATTCTATGGTGACGTTATTACAAACTTGGTAAGATCCTTGGTCATGATCACTTTCATACTATCTTTGTTAAACTTGTTAAAAGGTTTATCAAAAGAGGTCTTGACCCTATCATTTTGCAACGCACTGCGTGCTTGGGGGTGGACCCATTTACAGTTCGCCACTATGCTTTCCTGTTTAATTGTGCGATGACCGGACAGGCTGTGAACCCTATGATGACATCTACATAAGCCCAAAAGGACGGTGACGTTTTATGTTTGTCTGGAAACTTGTCTTGTCGTGCCCTCAATGGTTTATTCTTTTGTTGTTCTGGATTCTGCCAAGCCAATGAGTACATTCTTTGTGGCTTTCTATGCTATTTATTTTTTTGTATTTATATATACACGAGAATATTTGGGTTTTATTTATATTGACTATTAATGCTGCCTTGCTGGTTAGAGAATATTTCAAGGCAGGGATTTTTTTATTTACACTGTCCCGTTTTATTGGGATGAAGTAGGGTAAGTGTGAGGTTTGGTGCACCCTAGAACCTGGTTTAAATCCCCAGCGGCCTTTGTTGCCACTGACCGTTCCAATGCGGTAGCCCTATTGTCAACACTTTTTGTGTTTGTGACGTCATATGCCTTTATTCCTTATTAACATTGCCATTCATGTTTGTCGTTTTGCGTGTTTTGGGGTTTACAGTGTTCTGTGAAAGCTGCATTTCCTGTTCGACTTCTACACTATTTTGTTATATTCCTGGTTCAAATATTGCTCCAGGCAACGTTTTGATGAAACTATATTCGAAAGGTATTCGTATATTGGTCGATGTTACCTGTTCGAAGGCTAGACACGAATGTGATATGTTATGCAATGATTTCTGGCTTATTTATCGATTTCTGTGATTTCGTCGAACTGAAACTACTTCACCCGTGCATCAATTATATTCATGAGTTGTATTATTTAGAGTATAGAGTTTGTAGTTTTATGAAGGTAAACTTTTAATCAATGAAAAGGTCAACCATCCATACAATCGTTTACACATAACACCATATTATACTCTGATAGTTGTGTTTACTAATGATTTACCGTATAGGTAGTGATTTACTTTACATACCAACTTTCCTTTCCACCTACCGCCTTAATCAAACGGTCTGCATGGATGCCTTCTTTCTGTCTAAATCCATTGTTCTTAACGCAGATTATAACCATTCACGAAGACAAACATGGCTGCCAGCAAGAAAATATCCGCAACAAACCAATAGTAAACAACCAGAATGTTTTACACAACGAAGTCAAACGCAAACCATCAAGTCATCATCTAATTCAAGACATTCGGCGGGCAGACTTAGTTCCGAATTTGAGGAACATTCACCGTTACCGTATACTAGATCGGCACCAGAAAGTATAGCAATAAACAATTCCCCGCCACTAAAGCATCCAAAGCCATTACCAACATTACCAACACCATTAGCAATGCCCAGTTCACGTGGTCACCAAACAAGCAAAGTTTTCCAAAGTTCATATAATCAGATGGTGTCCACATCTAGAAGCAACAGTCCGCCGGAGAGTCCACTACAGTGGGTTTCGACTGTTTACAAAGATGTGTGTAACGAAAAGGTTGATACGGAACAGTTTCTCGACAGCCATACTCAGAATTACTTCACAAATGCAACTACGGAGTACACTCTAATGCAGGTAAACAAGTCAGTTTTTAGCTCACCAGATCAGAATGCCGTTATTTGTCCCTCCGATTGTTCGTCATCTGATCTGACGTAAACACTTTTTTAGAAAGGTATGTGAATAAAACACCTTTTCTAATTTGTCACTGTATTGTTTTTTAAGTAAAACCGCATAGGTGTATGCAAGAATTACGTGCTGTGGAAGTTTTTGCTGATGCAACAATTGTAAAAGCAATACTGATGGTGCCGTAACTGTCTACTAGTGTTACCTATGTTCAAGCACATTAAACGTTGTATCCACCATTTCGGTTGACTATGGTTGAGGAAAATAAAGAATGGTTTGTACGCAAGTAAATTAGTAGATTAATTTACCCAATCTGAAATGAAACTTCTTCTTATGTATATTTAGATTGTTGTGAATCTCAGAATTAGATATCTATGCATGCTTCATTTTTAAAATATATCAGAAGAAACATGATAAAATCATTGATAACTGGAATTATTAATTTCAGAATGCTATAGGCAACATTGTTGACAAGTACGAGCTCACCGGTGCGAAAGATCCGAAATTTGAAACAGCTCTAGAGGAAATATTTGAAGAGTTTCCAGATATTACCGATACTCCTATCACGCGTAAGACTGTTAGAGATAAACTTCGACACAAAATATCTTCGCGGAGACATTATGATAGAATCAAGTAAGTAAACCAAAAAATATATCGTTCTTTTAAAGTAATACAACATCTTTATAAAGGAGTTGGTCCCGTAACCAGAGTAATCGAATGTTAAAAAATGGTCGTCCTTGAAATTAATAACATTATTGTTGTCTTTTCGAGACTATACAATTGAGTGACTACATACACTATGTATGTTTCTTGGTTGTAGTTGTATTGAGCATAGATTTTCTAAAGATATTGGTGTTTAAAGCAGGGAAATCGGTCATTGGAGTGCTGAAGGGCATTACTTTGTATCAGGTAAAATTTAAAACAAAGTGAGGCGCGATTAAGCTGTCTACCAAAAAGGTCGTTTACTTTCACTAAATACTATTTAGTAGAGCAGTTGTCGCCAATGTTATTTTACTATTTTTGTGTTTTGCTTAGAATAACAGACATTTTTCTGGATGTGTGAGGTGCCATTGAGTATCAATGTATTTTTTATGCGCTGTAGAGCTGACACGTCCATTTCTCAACATTTATTAAATCGTTACTTTACGCGTAGTGATTGGCACGTTATTATTAATGCCATAACATGTTCACTTAACACTGCTTTATTATCAATTTATATATGTCGGTTTGAGGAGTAAGTGGTGAGTCGTTGTGAACACGTATGGTACATGTAAATTGGTCTTATGGTATTACATGTATGTTCCGAACTGCTATAATTATATTAGCGAAATACAAGATATTAACAGTCATAATTTCGACCATGTATTAACATAACCATTTTTGGAAAGTTGCAGCCTCTATTTTTTTTGGAAATGCCAGATGATTTCCTACACTTACTTGTATAATTGCTGTTTAAGTTGGCTTCGTTTTTAAAATGTTGTAACATGTGTTTTCCTCTGGTTTATTCTAGGAATGAAGCAGTTGCTATTGGTGTTGGGGTTTCTGTGTTAAAACGACGGAAAATGCACGAAAATGCTATACAGAATAAATTAATTGGTGAAACAATGTTGCAAAACAGGTATATTGTGTTCCTCCTGCTGCTGCTATTTTCTGTTTTCTCGTTATGCATGTTTTGAATTGTTTTAAAGCCGTCTTTTTATATCGGTTTTCATCATCTAAGGGTCGTCGTCGCCATCAGCCAGTAATTAAAAGTATCTTATCTTATCTTGAGCGTGAAGGCATGTATGCATTTAAGTATTCAAAATACTCTAAATAAACATATGCTTTCAATTTTTAATTGTGCGTCAACTATATCTCACCGCAAGTGTTTTGTGTGTAGTGAATGCCATTTGTTGTCGAAAACATATATTTTTATGTATAACTGAACACTTTTAGGCCTTGAGCCAAGATCCAAATTTTTCGATATTGTTACCAACTCAAGGGACAAATTCTACCATCACTTTTTGAAAAGAGCAATGTATATAGATTACATTTTTCCATGATAGCAATCTGGAACAGGTAGCTTATATAAAAAAAATCGAACATTAATAAAGAGTATGATAATGGACCTTTGGAAACGGCCGAGCACGACACATATGAAATCTTGCAGTCTCGGTTTGATTGAGACTGTTCATGAGCGGTAGTGAAATATGCTGGCTACCGCTCACGCCCTCTAGCCCAGGGTTGAGCAGAACTCAATATTAATAAAATCAACAGCACAAAATTGTAACCATCTCGAAGATGGCATGCATATGGCGGTGGACATGGAGTCACCCTTCTTAAATGTAAAGTTATCATTGTAGAGCTTTCATATAAGTTTTTGATGTTCATTTTTGAATGTCATGCTTGTGTGAATAATTATTGATATACTTTTTAAAGATGCACTTAAGTTTACAACTCATTGAGTTACATAAAGCGTAAATAAGCTCTTTTTTAGCACTGAATTCAGTTTAAAATCTCTATTTTGCTTCAAATTAGAAGTCAGTTTACTCCACCCACTATTGATACATTTTTATGCATTTAGTTTAGTTAATATTTTTTACAATATATGTGTAAACTTGTAAGAATCAGTAATTTACAACATTTCTACATGATTTAAATAATATTATAATATGAATAAGGGATTGTTATGATATATTGATGAAATTAAGTACTAAGCAATGTTCATGGCATTGCACATATGTGTTCAGTAAGCCTGATAAGTTGAGACACATGCCAAACTGGAGGTATAAGCCAGTTATATCAAAGTAACTGCAATATAAATAGTATTTCTGATATATACATATATTGCACAGACGACACATAATCTAAAGGATTCTAGATAAAGAAAATGTGCGGTTTAACATGTTTTTTTTAACAGAAGTATTTTTTAGGTGTATGCGTCATGGCAGTACTTATTATGATTACACATTTGGATTATGTATTACACATAAATACATGAATTAAACATTGCATATTGCAACGTATAATCTTAAAAGTTGTCTATTTTGATACTTTTTAATTACAATTTATGCATATTTTAAGGATTTTTACACCTGAATTTTGTGTTACTGAAAAAAGAATCGACGAAGATGAATTAATTTGAATTGGGGTTTTACGGCGCACCAACACTAACATGTTATATGGCGCCAACAGGAATGAACATTCGACCCGACTCACTCTTCATTAACAATTAGATAAAAAATTGCAGAATGTGCCTAGAACCGTCTTACCTTCAGAACAGCAGAGTTGCTGCAAATTCTCTAGTAAACACTCCATTTTCCGCTGGAGCCACGATCACTGCCACCACTGAAGTAGCAGCTGAAACAATACAGGTTTCATGATGAAAATAATGAACAAAAATGACAAAATTAACATGAATTCAGGGAAATTTTACCCCTATGCCTGGATATGCAGTGGTCATATTCTTGCCCGGGAACCACACGGCGTCGAGAAGAAATATCTTTAGTGTGATACCCAGATCACTGTGATGTTTTCCGTACTTGATTTAGGGTATGGAATTAACCATAGTAAGCATCGACCCTACTTTTGCGCATGCAAGTGCAAGTGGAATGATTATAATCTAACAAAGAAGGTGTATTGCCAATGAAGATAGAGAGAGAGTGTGTGTGTGTGTGTGGGGTGGGGGGGGGGGGATTGGATATATATGCATTTAGGAACCTGCCCTACTGACGAATGTACACCTTTGTTTTTTTAACATGATGGGAGAAAAAAACAAGCGATACACGGGATCGCCTGGTTTACGTCCCCATCCGACGGATGAGGGTAAAAGTGTCTTGCCCAAGAACACACCGACACAATTCACTGGCTCCGGTGAGGCTTGAAGCAGGGTCCTGTGAATTTAAAGTCCCCCGTGCTATCCACTGCATCAACAGGCTGTATGCGCTCAAGCAGGATGACGGCATTAAAATACATACAACTAAACTGTTAATCCGTCATAAAGGTTATATCCAAGAAGCTGGGTTCACAACGGTCTCTCTTATCTAGTAAGTTAGCATCAAGTTCATGTATGTCGAGTTGCAATATGCCTGCAAGCGTTATATATGCCCAGTTCATTGCTGTTTTGATAAATTTGGCAATTAATGCCTTGGGATAAAACAGGACAATTAAGAATACTCATTACATATTATCTGATTTAAATATAATAACTTAATGTGACAATATAACATACATGTAAGATATAAAAAAAATAAACGCTTCCAGATAAGAATCGGTACCCAGTGCATCGAGATAGATTACTTTTAGTGATCACGGTTAGTTTTCTGATGTTTACTCTAAAAGCTATATCCGACAAACAGGTGCTACTGCAGTTAAAGTAGCTATCCCGCCAACAAAAGCCACATTTTACAACATATGTACATCGTTTTTAAACCTACTGACCACAAGGTATATACATATTTTACATCGTTTGAGAAAAACTCTATAGATACAATTTAAAAAGCCAGACAAAAAAAATGGATAATTCATTTTACACTTATTCAATTACGGATATTACAAAAACCCATGAATAAATATATACTTTTTAGCGACACATATGCATTATTATATGAGATGAACACCTGGATAGAGTTTTGATCAACTGTTTCTGTAGTGTAATTTTGTCGTAATTTGGCGGGTTATTTTAAAATTTGTATAAAAAACACCTAAAAATCAACAGTTAAACCGTAAAATGCCTTTTCTTTTTCTTTCTGTTTTTTTGCAATTTGTCGAAAATGCTGTGGTCTACTTTGTGATTTTAGTTCGTGGATTTATTCAATATGCGATTTGTAAACATGGTTAAGTCTTCATAATGGAATACCTTATCAAAAGTCACATTCTCTATATATTTCAGTTCACCTTAAAACTTTTGAAGTGATTTTATGAAAAGTGTACAACTTCAACTTCAACCCTATATATCATTTGTAAACAAGCCATAAACAAGAGACCCACTCGCCTTGTTTCAAAGTGTTCTCATGTTTTAAGAAACAACAACAATTTCTTTATATAAATCTGTAAAATTGTGACCCCCGAAGTGGCCATATTTGACCCCATTGTTGTCATTTGAACAAACTAGGTAGAGGATCATAAGCTTATGGTACATGCGAACAATTATTTAGCTTTTGAAGTATCAGAGAAGCTGTTTGAATATGTTTTCCTATAAAATTCAATGTTATAGTGTGACCACCGGGACAGGACCAAATTTGATTCCAGGCTTGATTCAAGGGACGCCATTTAAATTATTTGGTACAGGACAATAATCTCAAGCTACATGAAGCTTATTACACCTCTAGCTCTTGTAGTTTCTGAGAAGATGTTTATAGACGTTCCTACATAACTCTATGTAAATAATTGACCCCCGGGACCGGGCGAAATTTGACCATAAGATCACCATTTGAACTAAATAAATTAGTAGAGATCGATATTCTTATGCTACATGCATCGTATTAGACCTCTAGCTCTTGTAGTATCAGAAAAAGAATATTTTTATGGACTTCCCTATATAACTCTTTGTAAAACTTTAACCCCAGGACCAGGCCATAGTTGGACACAGTGTCACGATTTGAACAAAAGTGGTAGAGAACCATAAGCTTGTACAATATGCAAAATAGTAGACCTCGGGCTTTTGTTTTTTTTAAAGAAGAGATTTTAAAGATATTTCTATATGACTCTATGTAAATATATCACCCCTGGGTCGGAGCCAGATATGACCCCAGGGTCAACATTTTAACAAACTAGCTAGTGGACCATAAGCTTATGCTTCATGCATAATATGGGACCTCTAGCTCTTACAGTTTTAGAGAAAATTATTTATTTTTTAAGGATTTCCTATATAACTGTATGAAAACAATTTTTACCCCCGGGGCTGGGTCATATTTGACCCTGGGGTCACAATTTTATAAATACTTGGTAGAGGACCCTAAATGTATAATACATGCAAAATATTAGACCTGTAGCTCTTCTAGTTTCAGCGAAAACGATTTTTTAAAGAAACAAGAGTTGCTTAAAAGGGGGAGATAACTCTAATAACAGGAATCAGCTACCCTGTTCACACTGCTATCATGGATTATGTGTTTCTCTACAATGTATCCAATAACATGGGACTAGTAAGAATTTGTCCCTTGAGATGGTAACAAAAAAGTGTATGGCTCACGGTCTATTTAATCCCATCGCACCGCAAAAGCAAAATATGTAAAAGTTGTTCACTCCAACCCCCACCAACCAGAACCAAATAGCATTAGCCCATTACCCCCTGTTTGTTAAGTCTAGGTCATTTGTTGACCAAAAATAAATTTCTATCACTCCATGCTTGTAAATCAACGTCATGTGTTTTCAAAGTGTTTTTCAACAGACGAGAGTTCATGAATCATTTAAGATAATACCCTCGATGATGGCCCTGACCTGCTTAATTGACTTGCTCTGTTCAACAATTAAAACTCATTTTAAAATAGTATTTAGTCCATTTCCTAATCATTAGGTTTTATTTACACAAACGTGAGATGCACTAGAAATGCACACGGATATGTAAGTTATTAAATAACCATACGTCTAACAATTAAATGGTTTTCAAGCGACCATGTTCTACCTAAATTTCCGTATTACACGTACATACGATGATTTTTCAAAACTCGTAAATGAATAAATCAAAATAAAATAGTATGCTTACAATGCTTATTTCAATTTCAGCTTACATCAACTCATGCATACGCCGTTTTTACCAAATCATGAAGGGCAGTTAAACTCATCAAGTCCTCATATAAACACCGAAGAATCTGTGGTTCAGATTTCCACCAATCACGAAACTGTACGCGATGCAGCGTCCGTTGCGCCACAGGAGCGTGACGATGGTTACAGAATCAAAATTGAACCACTTGATGCAGATGACTAGTAATGGATCAGAAGTAAACCATTTCACACCGAGAACTACCAACATTGATTCATCAAACTGTTATGACTTCACGCATGGAATTAATGATGATTTTGTTAATTGATCAATATTGAACTACTCACACTCGTCAAGTACTATTCATGGATCAAATCGGACTACTTTATAACACGAATTATTGATTTATCAACATTTGACCACTGTTCGTTGATTTATCAACATTTGACCACTTCTAGCCGAGAACTATTTATTGACTATGTTGAGTTGTACGAACTGATACCAGTATTATTAAATGGAAGCATTTCTTCTTACATATTTGTCTTTTAAATCACCGTCATAGTATACCATTCAGAAACGAATAGCAATATGTGTTTTCATGTACCTAAATACACATGTCGACCAAGTGGTTTTGGGATACATTGTAATATACATAATTTTCTAATATCGGTTTTAATTCACTTCCATGAAAACAAGATAGCCGAGTTAACGTAATGTTTATGTCCGATACGTGTCCAAAGACAACATAGTAACGAACATAGTGGTCTAATATTGCCATTTTGGTGTCCATGGAAGTATGGTTTAAATTCAGTTATTTTCATTTCAAGAGCCAAAGTTACGAACAAGCAAGATATCGTGATGATAATTGTTTCATGCCTTCACCTATTGACCTAGAGGTGTTTATTTACATATATGTGTTGTGTGTATGCTCTTTATTCTATAATATAACAAATAAGGCGGCGAGGGGGGACATTTTGTCATATAAAAATAAAGTGACAGCAACAGTGGAGATAGCGACAGGGGACATCGATGACTATGAAGTCTCTTGTTATGTTATACAACAGTTAGCATGCAGCAGCCATACTAATTTAAAAGTGGTGTAGATCATGAGATGGGCATGATCATGGTTTGTGTTTTTATTTATATCGCATAGTAATGCTGAATAGTATGTTAGAAGATATAGCGTGGTGGTGATGTTCTTATTATACAAGGCTGTATAAACTGTCCCGTGTTATTCGATTGCTAATACGGTAAGAGGGAAGTTACCCTAGAAACCGGTTTAAACAACCAGTTGGCGTTTTCTACTGACCGTTCTAATGTGGTACCCTGTTCTCTATCCTATTATGTTTGTGTTGTCGCATACGTTCCGTTTATTTATCCTTAAAAATGTTATTCGCTGTGAATACGTGGTTTTATGGGATGACGAGTTGTCTGTCTTCGTCCGTCCATCGACCGTTAACTCTTGCCTCTTTAAGACTATAGGGCCTTCATGTTCCATCTGTTGATATAATGAGAGCTTGGACAAGTTTGAAAATCAGCAGTTAGAAAACCAGCAGGATCGGACCAGTAACACCGGAGTTATGGCCCTCGATTTTCTTAGGGGGTCAACGTTTTACATAGTAAAGGAATATCTTTAAAACATCTTCAACTCTAAAACTGAATAAGCTAGATGTCTAGTAATAATTCAATTGTACCATCAGCTGATTGTCTTCTATTAAATGTGATCTAATCTCTCTGCGATACTCATAACTCTTATGGTGGTGTGTGCACCTACCATAGAGCTGCAATGCCATCCTTAAGTTTATAGAATAGGTAGGCATCAGGGTCGACCCCATCAATAGAAGTTTCTGAAAAAGCAAGCATTGCCTGAATAATAACCTCCTTACTTCAATAAATGGAACCTTAAATACCACGCGTGCATACATAAAACCCACCACAGAAAGAATACCTCGTCGATCTCGGCGTTTTTGTACTAATGTTGACATTTTTTTCTAGAATGTTTACCTTTCAAAATATCTCGCGTTGTCTTGTTCCGTATTTGGAAACTTAAACCACCCACAACTGGCACAAAACAACGATGTTAACCGGAAAGTGTTAATTGTGTGAGCGAGGGCGGGGTTAAGTACCCAAATATGGAACGAGATATCACACGAGAACGAGATTATTTCGAACGTAAACAATGAACATATGGGCTCGGACCGGTATTAATTTGGCTCATTGAACAACTAGGGAAAATAGTCATTTTACAAGAGCTGTCACCAGACATACTGTGACACGAATGATATGCATTTCTGTCATTAAACACACCTAGCCAATATAATGATAACCATCCAGACTGGGGTCAATAATCTTTGTTTTTTGTTATTCTGTCAGAAAATCTCATGTTTGTATTGACATCGGCATGACCTTTGGAGCTGGGATACAATTTCACAAGAAAAGTGGCCCAACTGAATGTATTTTACCAGTCTTCATTAGAAATAACATTTGTCTTCGTTTCAACGCCAAAAACAATGTAATCCAGCCATGAGTTGCCTTGTTATGCCTTGCTCCATTTTGGAATATTTTTTTCATGCTCTACTTTCGAGGGCTAAGACCCCCAAAGCAACAATACCGGTCCGACACCATATCTCAAATTGACAGTTACTTACGAAAATAGAATATATCGGCGTGTCAGTCGTCTCTTTTGGGGAGTTGCATGAGCGTATATGTGGTATTTAAGGTTGTTCTATTGAAATACGGCAGTTGTTTATGCAGGCATTACTTGATGTCGTCAGAAACCTCGCCAGATAACCCTACATAGCCGTATAGGGGTCAGTACGGGATCCTGCTGATAATTCTAACACAAGGAATCATGGCTCTATGGTAGGTTACCATATGAGCCATGATTCGCACGTCTTGTTCAAATCGAGAACATGGTGTCAAAATTAGTTCCACCTCAGGAATAAAGTGAGTTTCCTTATATAGGAAAAAACATTAAACTTTATTTTCTCTGAAACCACAGTTATACGCTAACTGAGCATGAATAGGACATACAACCATTTAACCAGCATCGGTCCAAGAGTCCATACCCACGCCTGAGGGTTATAACATGGAAACAGTTCAGATCCCCACTCTATAACCATATACATAAGCTTACTTGGTATGACAGATACAACCATCCATTCAACCAGCATCGAACCAGATTCCGCCCGACCCTGGGGATATAGCTCCTGGGTCATTACTTGGAAACCGTTGAGATCCCCACCCTTTAACCATATATACACTTATTGGGCATAAACAGATGAATACAAGCATCTAACCAGAATCGGCCTTGGGGTGGGTCACCCCGAGGACATAACCCTTGGGTCGAAACTGTTAAGAACCTCCCACCTTTGAGACATACAGTCATACACTTACTGGGCATGAACAGACGGATACATATCGGCTCTGGGGTCTATCCCCACCCCTGAGGACATAGCCCCTAATGTCATAACTTGAAAAATGTTGAGACCCAACCATAGAACCATATATACACTTACTGGGTATAAACAGACGTATAATACATGTACCAGCCATCCAACCAGCCTCGAACACGGTTCCGTTCCCACCCCAGCGGAAAAAGCCCCGGTGGCATAACGTGGAAACCATTAAAATCAATCCCAAATAACCATATAAAAAATGCTGGGCATGAACAGGCGGATACAACCATCTAACCAGCATCACACACATTTATTAACGTAGCTGTCTAGAGATATGTTTGTCATGTTTCATAATAATCTTTCTTCTCCACATATTACACAGGGTAATCAGAACTGTCTTTTAAATGTCGTAATGGGGTACTTTTAACAGATATGAAAATCAAATTAAGCAATTCCGTAGACAAGCACTGTCCGTCATAACAAACAAAGTAGAACTCAGTAGACAAGCACACTCTGCCATAACAAAGTAGACCACAATAGACAAGCACTCTATGTCATAACGAACAAAGTAGATCACATTAGACAAGCCCTCTTTGTCATAACGAACACAGTAGACCATAATATACAAGCACTCTCTGCCATAACAAAGTAGACAACATTAGACAAGCACTCTATGTCATAACGAACACAGTAGAGCACAGTAGACGAACAAAGTAGAACACAGTAAACAAGCACTCTCTGCCATAACAAAGTAGACCACAATACATAAGTACACTCTGCCATAACAAAGTAGACCACAATACATAAGTACACTCTGCCATAACAAAGTAGACCACAATACATAAGTACACTCTGCCATAACAAAGTAGACAACATTAGACAAGCACTCTATGTCATAACGAACAAAGTAGAACACAGTAGACAAGCACTCTCTGTCATAACGAACCAAGTAAAACATAGTAGACAAGCACACTCTGTCATAACAAACAAAGTAAAACACAATAGACAAGCACACTCCGTCATAACAAACACGACAGAACACAGTAGACAAGCTCTCTCCGTCATAACAAAGTAGACAAGCACTCCCTACAATAACACACATAGTATAACACAGTAGACAATCACTCTCTGCCATAACAAACGTTATAGAATACAGTAGACAAGCACTATTCGTCTTAACGAACACAGTAGTAATCACACTCGTCATAACGAACACAGTAGGCAAACACTCTCCGTCATAACGAACAAAGTAGAACACAGTAGACAATCACTCTCTGTCTGAACGAACACAGTAGACAAGCACTTTCTGTCATTATGAACAAAGTAGAACACACTAGACAATCACTCTCTGTCTTAACGAACACAGTGGAACACAGTAGACAAGATCTCTCTGCCATAAAGAGCATAGTAGAACACAGTAGACTAGCACTCTCTGTCATAACGAACAAAGTAGGCACGCACTCTCCGTCATAACGAACAAAGTAGAACACAGCAGACAAGATCACCCTGTTATAACAAACACAGTAGAACACAGTAGACAAGCACTCCCCGTAATAACAAACAAAGTAGAACACAGTAGACAGTCTCTCTCTCTGTCATAACAAATAAAAACACAGTTGACAAGCACACTCCATCATAGCAAACAACGTAGAACACAATAGAACGCACACTCTGTTACAATAAACAAAGTAAAACACAATGAACAAACATACTCTGTCATAACAAACAAAGCAGAACGCAACAGACAAGCACACTCCGTCATAACAAAGTAAAACACCATATAAAGCACACTCTGTCATAACAAACAAAGTAGAACACAATAGACAAGCACACCTTGTCAAAACAAACAAAGTAGAACACAATAGACAGCACATTCGGTCAAAACAAACTAAGTAGAACACAATGGACAAGCACACTCCATCATAACAAACAAAGTGGAACACTATAGAAAGCGCACGCTGTCATAACAAACAAAGTAGAACACAAAATAAAGCACACTCCGGCCTAACAAACAAAGTAGAACACAATAGAAAGCACACTCTTTCATATCATATAATGTAGAACACAGTAGACATAGATACTCTGTCATAACAAACAAAGTAGACCACAATAGACAAGCACACTATTTCATAACAAACAAAGTAGAACACAATAGACAAGTACATTCTGTCAGAACAAACAAAGTAGGGCACAATAGACAGGCACACTCTGTCATAACAAACAAATTAGGGCACAACAGACAAGCACACTCTGTCATAACAAACAAAGTAGAACACAATAGACAAGTACATTCTGTCAAAACAAACAAAGTAGGGCACAATAGACAGGCACACTCTGTCATAACAAACAAATTAGGGCACAACAGACAAGCACACTCTGTCATACCAAACATAGTAGAACACAATAGACAAGCACACCCTGTCATAACAAACAAAGTAGAACACAATAGACAAGCACACTCTGTCATAACAAACAAAGTAGAACACAATAGACAAGCACACTCTGTCATAACAAAGTAGGGCACAATAGACAAGCACACTCTGTGATAACAAACAAAGTAAAACACAATAGACAAGCACATTTTGTCATAACAAACAAAATAGAGCACAATAGAAAACTCTGTCATAACAAACAAAATGGAGCACAATAGACAAGCACACTCCGTCATAACAAACAAAGTAGAACACAGTAGACTAGTACACTCTGTTATAACAATCAAAGTTATGCACAATAGACAAACACACTCTGTCATAACAAACAAAATAGAGCACAATAGAAAAATCAGTCATAACAAACAAAATAGAGCACAATAGACAAGCACACTCCGTAATAACAAACAAAGTAGGGCACAATAGGCTGACACACTCCGTCATAACAACGTAGAACACAGTAGACTAGCACATTCCGTCGTATCGAACACAATAGACAAGTCCCCTCTATCATAAAAGAAAAACAACGGTATATAAGCACACTCAGTGACAACGAACAAAGTAGACAATACAATAAGCTCTGTCTGTATTTTTAAAGTAACTGATAATGTGGTTCAACAATGCTACAAAACGTTACATTTGTTGCAAGTCATTGATATGTTTATTTACTATTGATCACTATTATATCCCAGCCTACCAGTTTAATGGTGATCAATGGTAAGCATATGGATAGTCGAAATTTTGTGACTATGTGTTCATCTGTCTCTCACTTTTCTTAATTAATATGTGAAGACAATGACGAACTAAACTGTCTCAAAATTCTAGCATATTGAAATCAAAAACCAAGTGGAGTGCACGATTTCCGTCTGATTCTGACTCACCCGGATATTTTGCTCCATTCACACATGATTACGAGATCGACTTCATTGTAGGTGTATCAGAAGTAAATCAAATCTCATTGAGTCCAATGCAATATTGAGCAAGCTTTTTAGTTATCCATTTTTCAAAATGAAGTTCAAACTAAGATTCACTTACATGTTCTTAGTCATGAGACCTGCCTCTCTAGAAAACTGCTGAGAATAGTAGGGGTCATGTGGCATATAAGAAAATAAAATTCTGATCTTTGTGTAATACCGTGAACAAACTGCGTTCATTCGGCACCTCTTAAATGTGTTCTACTTTCACTTTCAAAACTGTCAAGTTGACAAATAAAATCATCATACAACCATGCAAATGGTTTTTAGCTATCACAAACAAGTCAATAAAGTCATTTCAGCCAGAAAAACAGGCCTTAAATACTCAAAAATGCCTTTTATCACAAAAAAAGTTAGGGATTATATATTTGGGAACTCCTTTCGACTACACCAGGCATGAATACCACAGTGATTTACTTCCTGTATGCCTATAAGAACCCCTAATTGTGAGTGAATTTTAAAAACCTCTGTTCTGGCAAAGCCTAGAATATAGCGAATAAAAAAATCATACATTTTGTCGAATCGGTTGAGTATTGATCAAGATATGAGCGTTTCAAAAATGTACAGTGCAGTCGACAGCGATGAAAAATCTGTAAAAATGTTCACAGTTTTACCTATCTTAACTGTTATATAAAATGACACTGGGCATATCTGTACTTAGTCTAATGGATAAAATGCTTAAAAAAGTCAGTAAACCTGAAGAAATCAAGATGTTTACTTCCCAAAAGTGCTATATAAGTGCAAAATATTCTGATTTTCATGCCAAATTCAGATTTACAAGGCAATTTGGTGTATTTGTGGCATCATACCTTAATTTGGTGGCACAACATGCATATATAAACATCCCAATTACTCAGAAATGCAAATCTGGTACTAGCTTTGTGATTAAAAGTTAAGTTTCTATGACTGGACAGCATACTTTGCCTACTGTACTCTCTGACATTTTCTCAGAAAGTTCAATTTTAGGGGGTAAGGGGAAAGATTTGGTGGTGTCACACCTATACAACTACACTTTTGCAAATTATAATGCTGAATTATCATTGCAAATACAAATATCTACATGTTAACAACACACAAGCCTAGTTTTGTTGAAAAATGTCTCTCCAGGTCATCATTTAAAGACTTCAAAAATCTGAAACTCCAAATTACAGCTTTCCGAGGCAAAAAACATGCGAAAAAAAAATCAAAACGCGTTTTAAAACACCGTGAAGTATTTTTTGTTGGAGCTATAGTCATTGCGAAAAGTAAAATACTGTTTAGGTAAGAATCCGAGAGAAAATGAATATTCACAGTACGCCGCCTTATAGGTGTACCAGAAGTAAATCAAATCCCATTGAGTCCAATGCAATATTGAGCAAGCTTTTTAGTTATCCATTTTTCAAAATGAAGTTCAAACTAAGATTCACTTACATGTTCTTAGTCATGAGACCTGCCTCTCTAGAAAACTGCTGAGAATAGTAGGGGTCATGTGGCATATAAGAAAATAAAATTCTGATCTTTGTTGATACCGTGAACAAACTGCGTTCATTCGGCACCTCTTAAATGTGTTCTACTTTCACTTTCAAAACTGTCAAGTTGACAAATAAAATCATCATACAACCATGCAAATGGTTTTTAGCTATCACAAACAAGTCAATAAAGTCATTTCAGCCAGAAAAACAGGCCTTAGATACTCAAAAATGCCTTTTATCACAAAAAAAGTTAGGGATTATATATTTGGGAACTCCTTTCGACTGCACCAGGCATGAATACCACAGTGATTTACTTCCTGTATGCCTTGTAAGCTGCCAGATACACAAGGATTAAATGGAGTATACATAGTTTTGCGGCAGATATATACATTCATAATGGCAGGGTTGCTTAACGTAAGATCATATATCCGAAAAAGGCATGCGCAGTAGAGCAGTGTACTGTTTACCCAATACGATATTTAATGTATTAGGTTGTTTGGTAACGGTAGCTAAATTTAGAAATGGGAAACTCCAACTTTTAACAGAAAACTATTCAGGTAGGTACTCTCATTATTTTAATTTATATAATGTTGTCTCTAGTTGAGAAGTTTAATGTATGTTATAGGTCTTTGTCAGAATATCATGGACATATAGACATGTTTATATCGACACTAACTTTATTTGTTATGTAAGTATATTGAATTGAAACTTTCGTTTTCAACCACTTTCGTTTTCAAAATTATTTAATGAATGGAATAATTTTTTAAATTATACATTAATAAAACATTGTATTAAATTTCAGCTACCGTTGACAATAACTAATATACTAGAGATTATGTGTATTTTATTTGTTACATGTAAATACTGTGTATGTGTTCGTGATATGATTGTGTTTTTACGACTTTTTAAATTATACACGAAGTTATTGAAAACATCTACCAAAAGTTGACTACTTTACATTCAGATTTCTCTATTGGGGGCTCCTGTTGAAACGCGTACGCCTCCGTTCCTTACAGTTGAGCAACATGCAGTGACTATTGTATAAGGCAAAATTCAATAATAAATAGGTCTTGTTTAAAAAGAGTGCTGATCTTATACTGTTTTTGGTTGTGGAAACTACAATAATTATATGCTCTACTTACAACTTGATAGGCTGTGCTTACAACGATATCGGACGTTATTGTTTCAATTCATAAATTATTTCGGTATTTGCTTTATATGGATGATCACGAGTGGGTTTTGTTTGCCCAACACCCCTCTCCTCACACCCAATAAATCTGATGCTCTTGTCCCTCCTGTCCTATATTTTAAAATAACAAAGGGTTCTATTGTGACCCTAGAAACTCAGTTTTCAATGACCCTCTCTGAAACTGCGGAATTATGGCTTATTGTAAGAAAATATACTCATGGACAGTTCAATAATCAACAGCTTACTCACTTCGCTGGTATTATTTTACAGATCTATTTACGAAACTTCCACCAAAACACTTCAAAGAAATATAAAAAGGGAAAGTAGCATTCAAGGAGGACAGTCAACCACAAAACACAGAAACAAACACGCAGACAGACAAACAAGAACTTCAAGGCAAAAGTAATAAAAAATGCAAACAACATCACAAACACAAAAGGGTTGACAATAGGGCTACCGCCTTGAAACGGGTAGAAACCCATGCTTTCGTTATCCATGAATGATATTGCTGACCAGCCTCCTAAACTCAACCAATGCAATTTTACCTAAAGACAACCCAAGGAATATTATTTATCAAATCCCTCAGTGTATTGTCTTTCCAGAACCGAGCCCGTTCAACGTCATTATGTTCATGACCTTTTACAACGTCATTAGGTTCATGACCTTTTACTCAAGCTATTATGATACAGCACCCACTCTTTTACCGAAAGTATTTTTATTTCCAGATCCACTTTCCCTAAAGAACATCTCTAATTTCGGGACTTCCAAATCCACCTGGAAACATCGCTTCACCTATGTAGCTAATGAAGTCTTCTTGAGACAAAGGACCCACCACACCCCCTCATGGAAATATCAGTTATACTCCCGCCCTTGAACGCTACCATCAACGCGCACTAGTGATTTTTTTTTTTTTAACATGTCACCCAAATTTGTTTTCCCCACCGCTCGTTATCCTTGTCTTGCTAACCCGAAACCACCAATATTTTACAAAAAGAATGATCCAGAGATCCCCTCTACTCAAATGATTAAGATTCTCCTTCTCTCCGAAAGGGTTTTCTATTCAGACCTGAGTTTCCCCCACCATGTTTTACATAGGTTTTATTTGCCCAAAGATCCACTCTGGAAATTATTAACACTGAGATACTTTCCCTTTTGTAGTATTCTAACCCCTACTGCTATCATTTGGTTTTTATTTTATCCTCCCGCAATGTTATTTCTCAACTCCTTTCACCACAGGAACACTCTAACCACCGATTTAATACGCCAACATGATCCATTCCACAAAGGCTCAATTATCAAATTTATTAATATTAAGACTAAAACTGTCGACTTCTACAAAAAATTTTTTTAAATCAAAATGGTTTCGATATTCTGCCTAATTATTTAATTACACGTATAGTTCGTGTTTCTGTGATATAAGTGATTAGCGATTACTTTAACTCTCTAATTTTTGTATATTATATTATAACTAAAACGCTACTCTATCAGGGCTACCGTTACCATAAACTTCGTAAAACCTAGGCAAAACTGTATTAACGTAACCCTGATCCACTTTTAAAATACAAAAGTAATTTAAGAACTCTTCTGCGACATGGACTATATCAACCTGACGTATATGGTGATGCGATTTGCAAACTTCGTTAGATCCTTGGTCATAACCAGTTTCATACAATATTTATTAAACTTGTTAAACAGTTTATCAATGGAGGTTATGCCCCTATCATTTGGCAATGTTTAGTGGTGGACCAATCTACACTTTGCCACCATGCTTTCCTCTTTGTTTTGCGATGACCGTGCATATTGTAGTCCCTATGATAACGTCTACCTAAATCCTTATAGGCCAGTATCCTTTGAAGTTTGTCTTTAATCTTGTCTTGTCGTGCCCTTAACGGTTTGTTCTCTTGTTGCGCTGGCTTCTTCCAAGTCACTGAGTACTTATTTGTGGCTTTCTATGCTTTTGTTTTTTTATATTATATATACATGATCATTTATGTACTTTACTTATATTGCCTATTAATGTTGCCTTGTTAGAGATTATAACCTGGCGGGGATATCTTTATTTACACTGTCCCGTTTATTGGGAGATATTAGGATAAGAGTGAGGTTTGGTGAAACCCTTGAACCTGGTTTAAATCACCAGCGGCCTTTTCTGCCACTGACCGTTCCAAGGCCTATTGGCAACCATTTTGTGTTTGTGATGTCGTCTTATATTGCTTGTTATTAATCTTTAAATTTGTTCTTTTTTTCTGTGTGTTTATTGTCTTGTTTCTCTGGCTTCTACCAAGTCAATGAGTACTTACTTTGTGGGTTTCCATGCTTTTTTTTATATTATGTATACCTGGTCATTTATGTGTTTTATGTATATTGCCTTTTGTCGGGAAATTCTTTAATTACAATGCCCCGTTTATTCGGATGACAATAGCGTAAGAGTGAGGTTTGGCGCACCCTATAACCTGATCTAAACCCCAGCGGCTTTTTATGCCACTGACCGTTCCAAGGCGGCAACCCTATTGTCAGCCCCTTTGTGTTTGTGATTGGCTGTCGTCTTGGAATGCTACTTTTCCTGTTTGATTTTTATATCTACATTTTTTTTGTGGTTGTCTGTCGTCCTTGAATGCTACTTTTCCTGTTCGATTTTTAGATCGACTTTTTTTTAATTTGTCGATGTCCGTTCAATAATATATATAATTTAAATTGATATTTTACTAAAATTGGAAACAATGCTTATGGTCGAAATATCTCGGTCGAGCGCGATAACCAGCCAGTTTGCACCGTTAACCATAGGGTTATGTCCCCTGTATTGATGATGCTTTTAATTGTCAATGTTTCGCTGAGTAACTTTGACAATTTTAATAGAAATGTTACCAAACTTCGTCACCATGCTTATGGCCAAAATACCTTGATCAAATGTGATAACCAGCCATATCGCAATGTTATTGTCGTGTGATAACCAACCAGCCATATTGCACCAGTATCCATGGAGTATATTCCTCTTTATTGATGTGCATTATTTCAGCTCAGTTACATGAACAATTCAAAATGAAATTAAATCAAACATGGATACAATGCTTATGGCCAAAATATCACAGTCAATATCGGTAACCAGTCAGATCACTGCAGTAACACTGGAGTTCTTGCTTCTTAAACGATGACCAATGTTGAAATAGACAATGTTTACTCAATAAACTGAGTAATTCTAATCCAAATTAATCAATATTTGATGCTTATGGCCAAGCAAACATGGATATTATTTAATAACCAGCCAGGTTGTATCACAAGAGTTATTACCTCTTTATGGGTTAAACGTGTTGAAATTGACGAATTCAGCTCAATCACTTGAGTAACTGTGATATAAATTAAAGATAAGTAACTCTACAATATGTTCTCTTTACGACGGACGTATTTCGCGCTCTTGTTTTTAATAGCCTTCCGTACGGAATTCAGTGTGAAATTACATGGCTGACATATTGTTCATATGTCAACACGCGTCGCTCGGGTCGATTACTTCTTCTAATGCAACACAATACAATCGTGCACAGTAACTGAAACAATGTCTCAAATATGATGTAAATGTACCAACCGTAAGTTTAGTCTTTTTATAAATCCGTCCTATTTTCCATTACGTATCATACGGCTATTGAAATAAAACAAACGAGTTTCACGAACTAAAACTATAATTTTGACATTTAAATAATCCATCAAGCACGGACACCATTTTCTTTCATAAACATATTTGTTATTGATGTAAGCGGTTATTCAGATTGGTGCGTCACCGTGTTGACTGGGTAATGTACGGAAGAAAGGTTTTCTTGAGGCATATGCGATGTGGCGGAATTTAAATTGTATTTGTGTTTGTTTGACATGTGTTAGTCTAGTCCGACTACTATATTGAGTTAACGAGTCCGACTATTATATTGAGTTAACGTATAGTACGTTCGACTCTAAATAATCCGCATATCTTTTAGTTCGAGCCTCACTGACGCCATTGGGTTACTTTGATGTGTTCTTCCTTTTCATCTGTTTATTCAAAAAGTTATGCTAACACAACTCAGATTCTAGATTGGCACCTTATATCATTTATAGGTTGATTTCAGTCTCTGCTTTTTAAGTTAATTTTGTAGAGGTATCAGTATATAACATGATAACCCATGACATACTCACAAAATAAGCTAAGCCGTGTACAACGTACTCAACACTTTTAAAAATAATTTACAAACATACAAATACTCTCCGGACAAACGCATTTTTAAAATATGTTTTCCCTAATATATATAACTCGTTTATTAGGCCCGTAGCTACGCTGAGGCACACTGAGGCAGTTCACACTGAGGAAACTGCCTCGGAGTTGCCTCGGTTGGAGTTGCCTCGATTGTATTTTGGTTAGCAACTAAGAAGAAATATTGATAGAAATAAAATAAATATGATATACGATAGCTGTAAAGCTTTCTTTGAAACACGAAAAGTAGATATAAATATCGACAACGGCCGAAATAAAATTAAAGGTAAACTTGAGGAGTTTGGGGGACAAATGCATAATTATATTTGTTTGCATATCACATATTTTAATGGACAAAATACATGTAGCTACCTTTAAATGTCAAATGGCTAATGTTATCCGCGGACAATACAATTTCCAAACACAAGCACATTTTTGCTTTTTGCATTTTGCTTTTTGCTTTTTGGGGATTCAACACGCAATTTTGAAAAAAAACACAACAATGTTGGGATGTGTTCCACTCCTCACCCCTGTTCCTACCCATATGTGACATGATGCATTACAGTTTTGAAATAAAAAAAAAAAACTTTTAGAATTCTTTTAAAGCTCGTTAATGTTAAAGTTGTTGCATGCGTAAAATTACTTGCATTTATCGAGTATTCTACAATTTGGCACGGTGGCCGTAAGAGTAAAGGCGTCATTACTTTTATTTATACTCTGTGGTTCAAGGTTCGAATTTGGCTACGGGCCTAGCTCTTATGTACCATCTCATATTCATGAAACTTGGTGTCAATGTTTATGGACATACTATCTCAGCCAAGTTAGATAACCAGCTTTATCGGATTTATCATGACGGAGTTATAGCAGTTTGATTTTTTTTTGCAGTTTACGCTCAATGATCATGATTTATAATCAAATCTTAATTACACGTGGGGGTCAATGTTTATGGGCATAATAGTTAGATAACCAGCACGAGTGTATTTATCATGCCGTAGTTGTTGTTATGGCCCTTTGATTGTTTTTTAAAATGACTATTATTGCGGTTTAACATTTATAATCCACTCTAAATAAACCTTGGAGACAATATTTATTGCAATAATATATAGGTCAAGTTCGATAAACAGCCAGATCGCATCTATAATGCGGAAGTTATGGCCCTTGGATTTTTGAAATATGAAGATGTTTGCTTAATAAATTTAACATTTATAATTTAATCTTGATGAAACGTTGGGAAAACGTTTTTGGGCACAATGTCCCAGCCAAGCCCAGCCAAGTTTGATGGCCAGCCTGAGCGCACTTATTATACCGGAGTAATGGGCCTAATGGCCCTTGTTTTTTGAAAATTGAAGACTTTGAGGTTTAGTACAATAACGTTAACATTTATTATCCAATCTTGATGAAACTTGGGGTCATTGACTATGGGCATAATGTTACAAGTTTTAAATGTAACGAGAAAGAAAGCAAAACCAGCAACTGAAAATATGATTAACAAATGTATTTACACATTCACTTACAGAATACACAAATTCAGTGTTTCATTAATATCCAACTTTTAAATTAAGTCCAAATAAAACTATCCAATGTTCGTTTAATTCACATTAGCAAGTGTCTCTTTAATCCAAAACAGTAAACGTCTCTTTAATCCAAAACAATAAATGTCTCTTTAATCCAAAACAGTAAGCGTCTCTTTAATAAAAATGTTAATTGTCCTTTCATTTCAGTCCAAATTAATTTCCAATATTTCCGACTTAGACCAAATATCCAATTTCACTGTTATTATGAATGAGCACAATATAAGTAAATCCTCTCACAAATATATTTTATATTTTTAAAAGCATCCTATTCGAAATTAACTTTCTACTGAATACTAATCTTCTGAACTGCTGAGATGCTCCCAGCGTCTGTTTACATACTGCCAAAGATCATAAATGAATTTTCATAAATAATTTGCATAAATGGTGGTATGTTTACATATATACTAATTTTAACTGTTCTTCAATGTCAAATCAATAATAAACATGTAAACATTGATATATAGGTAACAGTAATATCTCGACTCGCACTAATCATATTGGAGCTATACCCTTTTGACTTTTACGATCAACTATGTTTTACATTAGCGGATCCTCTGAGGCGATGGACCTTACTTCTTTGAATTTGCAGTTTTATCCAAGAATATTATTGCAGACTAGCCTTCCAACCTCAACCAATGTTATTTTACCTTAAAGAAGAATTTATCTGACTTGAGGCACACCGTGAATTCTCAAGTATCAAGATAATCATTGTATGTTATTTCCGGAAACCCTCCAACGTCGATAGCTTCATGATCCCTAACCTAGAACTCCTGCTAATGCACCTCCTCTTTTACCGAAACTATTTTCTGAACAGATTCACTCCCATACACAACATCTCTGCGTATTTAACCCCCACCCCACTAAGAACTCCTTCTCCTCCTATTTTAGCTAAGGACGATTTCTTTAGACCAAAGACCCCACCCTGGAAATCTGATTTTTAATCCTACTCTTCAATGCATTTCCGCCAATAAAACCTCAATAATGCCCAGCCTCTCCATTTGACCCCATCGCCCGGTATCCTAGTCTTGCGCACCCCAATATAATTTACCTAAGGAAGTATATTAAGCTCACATGAGCCGAAGGCTCAGATAGGAACAACAGGAACACTTTTCGTCCGTCGTCGTCCGTCCGTCATACATTCATCGTCTGTCCAACATCCGTCCGTAGATAACTTTTGCTGTAAGCGATATCTTCTCATAAATCTTTTGTAATGATCAATTTTAACTTTACTTGAATGATCTTTTGGTCAATGGTTCTCATGTTTTTAAATTAGGTCAACACGATATCCTAGATAGCCGCCATTAATATACAAGTTCGAAAACGTAAAATCTTCTTTACACGAACCACTGAACATGCATACAAGCGTATGGTCCTTTACCAAGTTTGTTCAAATGGTGATCCTGCGGTTAAATATGTTCCCGCCCATAGAGTGACAGTTTTAAGTAGTGTTATACAGGAAAATCGTTAAAAAACTCCTCCTTTCACGCTACAAGATCTACAGGTCTAATATATTGCATATAATACAATTTGTTAGTCTTCTGAGTTTGTTCAGATAGTGATCCCACCCCAGGGTTCACATGCATACAGCGCCTCTTATATATTGCATGTAGCGTAGTATTATATTCCTTATCAAGTTTGTTCAAATGGTGACCCCTGGGGTCAAATTAGCCGCACCACGGTGGTCACAGTTTTACATAGAACCATATTGGAACATACTTACTTCTCTCTGAAACTACAAGATCTAATGAATGAATGGTGTTTTACGGCACGTCGACACATAAATAGGTTATAGTATGCGCAAAAACTGATATGTACCCTATATGTGTATATATATTCTGGTAGGAGAGGCTATGAAAAATTATGGTGATCTCCTGAAATCATGGTAGGATTTTTTTAAATCCAAGATGGCCACCAAAATGGCCGCCAAAATTGAAAAATGGGCCTGCACGGAAAATATGCTATTTTTTTTCCATAGTTTAATGGTATCTAAAACTTTAATTTGTGATTTTTAAACTTGATTACACATGTATTTGACATTTTCAAAAAAGAAATCATAAACAGTAATGCAAAACAAATTTTGGAGCGCGTTTTTAAGTAAAAAAACAGCGAAAAGTGGCAAAAAAGCGATATCTACCTCATAACTTCAACTTTGATTTTCACACATTATCATATAAATATTAATTAAGGGTTTTAAAACATGCCTTAGGCTTGGGGAAAAGTAAAATATTTGAAATCAAACAGATAAAAATATAGATATTGTGATTTTTAAGGATTTTTGTAACAGCGGTGGGTAGGGTAAAATAGCCCTAATCAGCTTTTGGACCAGAGGCTGGTGCATTATTATTCCAATCGTGACGTTTTCGTTCAAAGTGTTTGTACCCTATATATGTTTATATATTCTTGTAGGGGTGGGTCTTAAGATTACAAACAAAATGGTCATTTCCTGAAACCGTGTTAGAATGTTTGCAAAACAAAATGGCCACCAAGATGGCCGCCAAAAGAAGGAAAATGTAATATTATTGGATATATATAAATGTTTATATACATATATATGTTATTTTATTCATAAACAGCAGTGTCTGAACATTAAATCTTTGTTATGACATTTGTAAACATTTATATTGTTAATAACTGTGACAATATATATATATATATTATAAATGTTTTAGGGTAAAATTATCATACTGTTATTTTAAACATATTAGTTGTATATATTTCTATTTCCTTAAATCCAAGGGAAACACTATTATGCTGATGTTTTAAAATACGTTGTTCTATGCATGACAACTTCTTTAATAGACACATTTTCAATACTGTGTTACATAAAGATGATAAAATATACTTCAATTTGAAGAAAGTGGGTGGGGTATATAAACCCCAACATAAAATGTAAGATGAATAACAACTAGAAGACTGTAAAACTCATCCAAATGGAAACAAACATCCAAATTTCGTAATTGATTGGATAACCATCAACAATATATTGACACTATCTAAACGAAACACCAACCTAGATAAGACCCACAGTTTAACGTTAGCAATGGCATACGTTGTGTCTTTTTCACAAGTGCAAACAATCAGTTTTAGATTTAGAAACAAGATCTATAGGTATGTAGCACAATAGCATATGTCCCTTTTTCAATTCTGTTTATAATAAGTGGTGACTCTGGGGTCAAATTTAGAAGACTAATATAAGGCAAAACTTCTCTAAAATCAAAATCATATACCTCTCATACATACGTATATTGCATGTAGCGTAAGCTGATTTTGGTTGTACCAAGTTTGACTCTGTAGTCAAACCTGTTCCCGTTCCCCGAGGTCACAGTCTTATATAGCGTTAAACAGGAACATATTAAAAATGTTGTCTAAAATACAAGAGTTAGAGGTCAAATAGTTTGCATTTCAATCATAAGAGTATAGTCCTCTACCACTGAATGTTCAAATGGCGACCCTAGAATCAAATCTAGACGGACCCCAGAGTTCTCATATTTTACAACGACGTATCGATATATATTTAATAATTGAAACAATCTTCTCTGAAACAATATGGCATATACCTCTCATATATTTCATGTACCATAATCGTCTGTGCCTCTTCCAATTTTGTTGAAATGGTGACTCTGAGTAACATAGGACAATCTTTATAAAAAAACACCTTCTTTCCTGAAACTACAATATCTAGATGTCGTATAAGCTTATATTCCTCTACCAAAGTTTTTGCCGCACCACAAGTTTCACTTTTTTACATATATTTATATAAACAAATAATTGAAATATATGCTTCTCTGAAAACACAAGGTATACAGCTCTCATTTATTGCATGTAGAATAAGCTTGTAGTCCTCTTACAGTTAGACAAAACAAATCGAACAGGAAAAGTAGCAATCAATGACGACAGTCAACCACAAACACACTGTCGGGCGTTGGGGTTATAAATTAACCTTATGTACTACATGACCGTACTTAGTAATTCCTATGAACTCTCCTGTATTTTAACACGGGTCCTTCCATAAGGTGAAACTGTCTTTAGCTGATGTATAGTATAGCTTTAATATAGTTTGAAACATTAGAACAATGTTAATTAAATAAAATTTTCCTCAGGCTGCCTGCCTTATGATTATACCAACATTACAGTTGTTCAAAGCAATGATTATAACACAATAATTTACAATGAGCTCTAAACATGAGCTCCTATCAACATCCGTTGATTTCTAACTAAACAATTGGTTCGAAAGTGTATTTGTTCGAACCTACAACTATATACCAATATATCCGCAATAAAGTAAAATAAACGGTTTGAACACTATCTTGCAAACCCTAACATTGAATGGCTAAGTGTTTCAGCAACATACGTCGAGCTGAACACTGCAATGAGCTACCCCGGGATTACAGCACCAACTCTATGTTAATATTGATGACTCAGCCTCACAGGTTAAATTGGGCACTAGCCTAAGCTAACACTTAGAAAACTATCAACGTATGTTCAACCACTTTGAACAATTTGTATTAGCCTACAATGGTTCAACTATCTGCATCAAATTTTGAGCTTTACCTGTTCTATCCTGTCCCTTTGGTCAACCTGTAGTTCAAACGTACGTTCAACTATATATACAAACAAACTATGAACTCCGCAGTACCCTATCTTGTAGCTCAACCTTCTTCTTTCGAGCATGGAATACTACTATGTGAACTCTCTGGTATATTAAACCTGCTGTGAAGACCAAAAGAAACCTATATGCTAGTAGAATCTTCCTGAATAAATTGCCCTCCGCCCGACGCAGTTAAGCTCCTTTGGGTTTCCAGACAAAGAGACAAAGAAAAATACCAACTATCTCTTATTGGAATTCTCATATATATATATATAAACCGTGTTTCTCGCGCTATGCGATTCAAAGTGGAGACCTGCTGACCACCACCACATGCCATGAATTTATCTTAGTTTATAATCACAATCTTAATAACTTTCAAAATGCCTCTTACATTTGCCAAACCACAAGAACAGGATATTCATAAATATTCATTCGAGCATGCTTTATTTCAAAATCCGAATTATCCCATCTTGTTCAAAATATAAATACATAACTATACAAAATATATATTCCTGTCATGTATAAAAATATACGTATCACAAACACAAAAGGGTTGACAGGGCAAAAGGGCTACAGACTTGGAACGGTCAGTGGCAGAAAGTTTAAACCAGATTCTATGGTTCACCAAATCTGAATCTTAGCCTGTTGTCATCCCAATAAACGGGATAGTGTAAAGAAAGATATACCTTCTAGGTTACAATTTCTAACAAACAAGACAGTATTAACTGTAATATCAGTAAAACACATAAATGATCATGTATTTATATAATATAACATGTATAGGGAGAAATAGTTGTGAACTACTAAGGACAGACAACCTTCGGACGAACTACAGCAGGGCGCCTAGCTATGACGAGATACACAGAAATCAAGCGTATGCATTTACTTTCTAAAAAGGATAGCTGCAAAACACGCTGATGAACTGTATCTCTACATCATAGTAGTAGTAGTAGTAGTAGTAGTAGTAGTAGTAATAGTAGTAGTAACAGTAGTAGTAGTAGTAGTAGTAGTAGTAGCAATAGTAAAGGTAGTAGTAGTAGTAGTAGTAGTTGTACTACTACTACTAATAATAATAATAATATCATCGTAGCAGCAGCAGCAAAAAACAGCAGCAGCAAAAGCAACATTACCCCAATAATTATTAACCAACACAACTATTATTATTAATATTACCACAGCAATAGCAGAATAAATTGATATCATCATTACCTTTATAAATATAACCATTATTCATACTCTACCATTATTCATTGTTTCGTTCAATAACATTATGTCATTATTATTTCATCATCATCATCACCATCAACAGCAGAATCAACTACAGGTGAAACGTTAGCAATAGCAACAAAGGCAGCAATATAACCACCAGTATTATTTAACCATCTGAAATAGTATCAGAATATTTTTTGATTTTTATGATTTTTATCATCATTACCATCATAATCATAATTATATAACATTATATCATTATCTTGCACAAAAGCATCGTCATTAGTATTATCTCAGCATTATCATTAGCAATGTTTTTATCATCATAATCACCATCATCATCATTATCATCATCAGCAGCAGCAGCAGAAGCAGCAGCAGCAGCAGTATTGACACTCGTAGCAGCAGTCGTAGCAGCAACAGAAACCGTAATAATAACTGCATACAATGGTCTAGAATGATGGCCATTACATAAACACTCATTGTTATTATTAACACTGCAACACTTACACAATGTGAAAGTAAATTTTCATCAGCGTCATCATCATTGTCATCATTTTTCCATTTATTTTGTAAATCCCATGGGAATTTTAAAATCACACATTAAAATATGGGTTAAAAACCCATGGGATTTAAAATTAATTCCACAATTGATTTTGGGACAAAAAAACCATGGGATTATTTTTTTAAAAATCCCACGGGTGAAAAATCCCATATAAAACGAGGGATTTCTTTAAAATTTGGCTTAAATATGGCAAAAATATCAACACTGCGTATGATAGAATTGTAATTGCACCTTAAAACTAAAAAGAAAAATCTGTTTTATTTTCTATTTTTTTCCACATGAGATAAAAACCCATGGGATTTTAAAATTCCAAGGTTGAAAAATCCAGTGGGATTTTTAAAAAATCCATGGAACGTCAAAAATCCATCGGGATTAATGAAAAATCCCAAATCCTAAGGGATTTTTCACTTTGACATATAACATCATCTCTTTTTAATGTAAAATGTTGACCAACATTTTATAGAATGTAATGAATATGACCCACTGAATAATATCAGATGCACATAAGTACTGTATATCTTCTAGAATTACTTGGCAAATTTGCCAAATTCTGGTTAGGCAAAAAAAAACTGGTGGCTGTTATATTATCAAAAACGAGACATAGGTCATAAAACGCCGAATCTGTCGCTGTAAAAATACATTACCAATAACAGTACTATGTGGAACATGTGTGAAGCAACTTACTGATACTACTATTAGTTGAGCGCCCGACTTCCAATTTCGGTATCTTGTTATTACAATCCATTGAAATCTACGTTTCTCTTTCTAGTCAGTGGACGTTTTCCTTTCCGTTAAAACATTGTTAAAATAATACATAGTGTATTTATGATCGACATAAAGGAAATTTTATCTACTTTTGCATTTGCTTCATGTAAGTCATATATTAACAATTCATATTTAAAAACGATTTAATTTTGAAAATATCCTACCTTGCATATGTCATTTTGAATGATATTTTCTAGAATGTTGATGGCTTTAACATTCATGACGTACAATGAGATCTTAATGCATCAGGTAAATTGTAAGTATGGATTTTCCGTATTTCCCACTGTTATTTTCTGATATTGTTCTGCATATTTTAAAATATCAGCACTCTTTTTTATTTCAGAATAAACCAGGAGAAAAAGCATGTCGTAACATACACAATTATTTGATTATTAACGTGTCTTACCATGGTCATTAAGAACTAGACATGGCAACTGACAAAACGGAGAAATATAGTCGAATTATCATATTGTTGGCGAAAGGCTGTACGAAACTGGTTAGGAACGTGACTATCAAGTCAACTGAAAAATCAACACCAGTAGGTCATGATCCCGACCCATGGACCATAGATCAATTCCTTAATTATCACAAGGAGGAGATATGCAAACGAAAACCTAACGCTAAACAAATGCGCCTGTTGTTTCCAGCGGGTGGGTCAGCAGTAGACATAGAAGAGTGGGATATACAGCTCATATGCTTCATTTTACTTGGATTTTGCTCCGTTACTTCTGAAATGAAAATGGACTTACAAGAGTTAAACAAGCTACGGAACAAACTATGTCATAAGGAAGATCCCAGCATTTCAGATGCTGAATATGAAGGGTATTTGGTGAAGCTAAAAGTGATAATTCAGAGATTGTTGAAGGCAATCAACAATCGTGATCTTAACAATGAAATGAATACGTTGGTTGATTACGCAGAACACGGAGCCCTTAGTTTGGGTGATACCATCAAAGTGCTGAAAGTTTGGCATGATAGTGAAGCTGTCTTAGAAGATCAATTAGAGTGTCTAAAGGACAGACAAAAAGACGCGTCCCACAGGATAGACCACATAGTGGACACAATGGAGGGATTTGATACTGGTAAAGCAAATTACTCATTTAAACGACCTGTACATTGGAGTTTGCTATCGACTAAATGTATGATTGTTAAGTCGTTCGTTTTAGGAATATATTGTTCCAGTCGTATTGCCTTTTTTTCCATCAAGTTCTTATTTTCCGTCAAGTTGATACAAGTATTAGTAAATACATTATTACATAATGTACATACATTCTTTTATTAGATAAGATTTTGATCGAAATATCTAACCTGTGTATGAGTATAAGTATACTCTCCATCTATATTTACAGGTCAATCAAAGATGATGGAGAAACTGGAATTTCTTCTTTCACTCCATTTTCCAGGAATAACAGTACCAGGTATGCATTAAGAATGTGTTCGTGTTGTAATAACAAACCTAGACTAGAGGTGTATTACAATAGTGGTCTTCCCTATTGCAATGCATCGATAGCAGCCTGAACTATCGATTACTATCACCAATATCGGACGGATATAACTATCAATAGTTTCAATAGTCGATATATATTTCATTTAATAATTTGATTAATAACATCATTTGTGTGTTTTTACATCTTCTAAGTTGTGTTTTCCTCTCCTAAAACTAGCCATATCGAAAAATTAAGCAGATGCACGTATGGATTCATTTATGACCTAGAGGGGTAGAAGTATTGATTTTAATATATATGGGGATTCCCAAATTTGTAAAACTCATGGTGACTACTAAAAAATGGGACGATTGATTGTTGAACGTGCACAATTTATGAATCTAAAACTAATGCTTGTAAATTCAATATTGAATTATTTTAAAGACAATTTTTTTTTTTTAATTTTCTTTTGGTGAGTATTTTGTTTGTCTTGGACATCAACTACTTCACTGGACATCTTTCCTCATATCGCAGGTTATTTTGAATGTCCCATCATTTAGAAGTCACTGATACGTCATATAGTAACAACACATATGGCCGCGAACACACCGTTCGAAATTGTCAAAATTAAAAACGCAAAGTCCTCTTTGTGGATAATAATTTATCTGTGTTTTTATAGTTCAGCTTGTTCATTTGGAGATAATATAAAGACAAGAAAAAGTATACCGAAATTTCATCTACTTCTTTGTTATAGTTGTATCTCATAATATAGTTGTAATAATTAAATTTTGCCCAATAGTATTGCAATAGTATTGCAGTAGTATATCTCAATGGTAATAGTATTGCAATTGTACTTTCTGCAATAGCAATACTAACGCACTAGTCAATTGTCCCTTCAATAGTCAGCCCTATGTATGACTCAGTGTCTATAAATTATCATTCTCCTTCTTCTATATCGGGGTACTGATATTGTTTGAGGGATGATATCAGGTGTGATGTGGGAAAAGGAGAGTTGTAATTTATTTATCATTAAACTATTCACACACAAAAGATTATTTTGAAATATTTATAGATCTGTCTGGTGTGATATGGAAATGAAGTGTTAAAGTGTTCCGGCCATGTTTTGTTTCATCCACATGTTTGTGTTTATTTAAATCGAAATCAATAAACAACAATATATATTTACAATTCACACACTGCACTATCTGTGAAAAGCGAGAATAAGATTTTATTTGATGACGTAGAAAACATTGAACAGGTAAATTAATCCACAGGTAAATGTATTTATCAATTGTCCGGCAATAGTTTTGCAGCTATACAATTCAGATTTACCTCATTTCCCTGTGCAGTCACTCAGTGGTAAAAGTAGTATCTACGTCATGCAAATAATATTTGTGTTTACATACAACTTAGTAGCGGTTTTAAATATATATGTTTCTCTCCGGGACCATCAAGAAATGTTCATATGATGTTTAAGATTTAAATTTGTTAATTGATAATACTACAAAAAGGGTGGCCATTCATCTTTAATACATTCATCATTGATCTATTTTTTATTTTATAAGTTTATCGATTATCGATGAACGAAATGCTATTATTAACAAAGCGCTCGATTCCAGTATGTTTCTGCTTATTAATAACTTTCTTTATATTGAAGTTTTGTTTTAGCAAAGAGCACCTACCCCAACAAAGTGGGCAATTTCCTCCACCACAAACGGGTATTTCTATTCAATAATATATTGAGTTTCTTAGATTACTCAGATTAGCCCTACCAAACTTGAAAGTATTCGAAATGAAAAAAAGCGTACATAACCGTGAACATTTGGAAGGGCTAGTCTCAGAAAGTATTGACTGATTCAAAATACTGTTTGCAACAGAGGAAAGAGCTCATCTAGTAGAAGGATGTGCACTTTAGTTGAACAAAATTTGTTAAATATTAAGAAATTAAGCAAGAACATACCCGAATCGAGCACTTCGTTGACATATTTTTGCAGTGATCTCGATAAATGTGGCTAGAGATTTATAAGTATTTTACCCTGCATTCATTTTATTGGGGATGGAATTTAAACAGATATTAAAAACGGCCTGCACGTTAATGACGTCAGTTAATTAATGGTTGTTGGCGTCACTTACTTCCCGGTTATCATCTCGCACAGGTTATCACCCGCAAATCGCTGGAAGATATTGATTGCACATCATGTACCATATCATGTTGTACAAAAACAACTTATTAAGGATAATAAGACTATAATTTAGTTTGTAGCATGGTCGGTGACATTTCCTTTGATGAATGCAGAGCATTAAATCGTTTAATTCAGGTTAACTAAAGGGGCGTGGCTTTACCGTACTACAACTACCGGATATTGGAATTTAGAGTACGGTCACGATGACGTCACAGTGTTACTCGGTACACCATGCTACAAAAAAGATAGAGTCTGTCTCAGCTTGTTGGTTATTTAAACACCTCGATGGGCTACGCCCATCTCGGTGTTTAAATAAGCCAACTCGCTGAGACCAGACTCTATCTATTACTTAATGAGAAATAATATTACTGTCAAATGTGCACATTTATTAATAAGGTACATGTATGCAACTTCTGTTAGCCATTGTTGACATTTGATTATCATGTACACATTACCAGTACTATAAGTAAACCATTTGGACCCTGCAAGCTGTCTGTTTTATAAATAAGTGCAGTGCTCAATGTACACAGCATTAGTTTGAGTTTTCACGAAATGGTATTAAATATACTTATTTGGCATTATATATGTTTGCAAATTTTTTTTTGGATTCCATAATCCCAAGTTATAAGATTTCAGAAGGTTTTAATGTTTTAATACCATTAGCCATATGACATGCATGGGATGTTTCAGATATGGATCTTGGTAGCGGTTCATCAGTTCTTCCTACATGCACCGGAGTACAAGAATCTGAAACAAGTGCATCTAAACCAGGGTTTTCCTCAAGACCAAGTTCCAGTTCATCTTTGAATATTCAAGAATATAACCGGAATGAATCATCAAATTCACTTTCGACATCCTTTTTGGTGAATGTGGGATATACTGGAAATTTATCCGAGGTAGAGATACTTCCTTTGAAGTTGTTGGATGTTTGTTTCAACTTTGGCAATTAAATTCATTTTTAGCACATTTTAGGCTATGCATGACAGACGATTTTTAATAGTGGAGGCAGATCACCCACTGATTTCTGGACAGAATCAATACAGTATACCTCCCACCTTCTGTAGGAATCGAAAACTAGACATATCGGAGGGGAAACAAAAGAGTTGTTGCCCTCGAATTATTTAAAAACGCTATATTTTACTTCATTAGGACTCTAGCACCACAACTGTGTGTCAGCCATAACTCTTAAACTACTGAATGGATTTTGATAAGACTATACTGAAATGTTTAGCATGATGATAATGTTTGTAGCATGCAAGAATCAGGTCCGTACCTCAAAGATCAAGGTCACTCTTGGGGGTCACGGTCATACGAGTCAAAATTGTGTCTCAGTCGTAATTCCTAATTTAAAACCACTTTCAAAGGATTTTAATAAAACAACACATAAATGTTCAGCATGATTGAGAAGGTGTTTTATTTATAAGAATAGGTCTGTACCTCAAGGTCAAAGACACAACTGGAAAGGTCATATTTGCAAAATGGTGTCTCAGTCAGAACTCTTAAACTACTGAAGGGGTTCAGATATGTATCTCAAACATATCAAATGTCAAATGATTCAAAATGCTTCTGTGCTACAACTTAGAAAATACTGAAGGGAATCTGATGAAACCCTGATAAAACATAAGTCAGTAGAGCGTCAACAGGCCCGACAGATCTTGGGCCTCTTGTTCAAAGACGCAACTGGAAATCAAAGGTCATATTAGCAAAATGGTGCCTCAGTCATAATGCCTAAACTACTGAAGGGTTTTGATAAAACTACACAAAAATGTTCAGCATGATGAGAAAGTGTGTCATGCATAAGAATTGGATGTGTATCTCAAAGGTCAAATTAGTCAAAATTGCGTCTATGCTATAAAAACTTTGAAAATACTGAAGGGAATCTGAAGAAACCTCTGATAAAGAGCCACATTAGTTAGTAGAGCGTCCACAGGCCTGACAGGTCTTTGGCCCTACTGGCCAGACAGGTCTTTGGCCTTTAGTTTATTTTGAACTTTGCAATATGTTGTAGGTTTTCATTACATTTCACAGATTTTCCATATACTAACTTTATTCACACTGTACACATTTTGTTTCCCCAAACACCTGGATGTAGCTCCGTGTTACCACTGAACTACATCGCACTACTGAAAAATAAATAAAGCCGTGTAATTGTAAAGTATAAATGGAACATAGACTGCAAACAAATTTCACTATTAAATTCTGTTCCAGGAGTATCAGATGGAATCTGATCCTCGGGGGCTGTTACTGATCATTAATAACCGTGACTTCTGCCCGGGCATGACTGACAGGGAAGGCACTGATGTTGACTGTGAAAAGTTGAAGAAGTTATTCATGAAGTTGGGATTTAGTGTAGATGTCAGGACTAACCTTACAGCTCCGGTAATAACATTTTTTATCATGTTGATCTGTATAATTCTGCCGAGAAACAGGGGCCTGAGATAAAACCTTATCTCGGCAGTTACTTTCCTATCCCGTCAGGTGCACTCTTTTGATGACGTCAGCACCTCTTTTGATGACGACGGGGTATATTTGAAGACATCTGGGTATTTTTTAACGGAAAGAAATGGGAAAAAAAGGTAAATTAAATGATTTTAAACGATCAACATGATAAATAGAATATCATG